>JAOTRR010000033.1:14018761-14041068 GCA_028570945.1 Gogo arcuatus
GAGCAGAAAAGCATCTTCTGTAACAGCACAAGACCACATTGGGTTCCACTCCTGCCAGCCAGGAACAGGAGTCTTACAATCAAGAACACGTTCCTATTATAGTGGCCAGGGAGTGTATTATTATTATTATTATTATTATTATGAAGATGATGATCTTTATCAAAATTTAGCTGCAACTCCCACAAGGCTTCAGTCACAAACCTTATAGGAAGGATGAATGCTAGTAGAATCTGGATGCTTTAAATACACGTCAGCAAACTGGGAATGAATTGAAATAGATTGGCTACATTGCCTATATTTTTAAAAGAAAACAAAAAACATACTAGGATTGTCAGGCTTATCAGACAAACTGCCAAGTGCTTAAAATGATGTTTTCTATAGATTAAAAGAAAATCTTGAGCATAAATTTCCATAAGATGGTAACAGAAAGATTTGCTGAATATTAATGAACAGTTTATAATATCCCACTCTTCACTGCCAAGTAAAGGCAGTTGTAGCATTCCCAGACTCTACTGTTGTGCTGTGTAGTGCTTTTATTTTATCCAATTTCAATCATAAATCAAAATGAAACTCTCCTCTCTAAAGACGAAAAAATATTCACATCAGGTCCCTTCATCTTCTGATGATGTTTGCAGAATAAAGCAACTCATTACAGCAAGAACCTCTAGAACAATTTCATGAACAGTACTAAAGCTGCTCTCCTTCACAGCTTCACTACAACTCGGATTATATTCCGAAAACACTGAGAGGTGATTCATGAACGAAAAGCCAAAATTTAAACGCAACACTAAACAGGCTAAAACGTTTTCTTTGTGTCCTCCAACACAAAGCGTCTAGTTACAGAAACATAAAGGATCTTCAAAACAAAAACAAGAGAAAAAAAAAATCCTCTCAGCACTGAGACTGAAACTAATTGAAAACTGTCCCAGAGGACCAAATCTTCTGCATCTGGATTATCATGCAGGTTTGTCTCAGGTTTGCTGCCACTGTTCCTCTTGTCTTCTTAGAGGAATCTTTATTTTACACATTCCTTTAGTGCAGCAACAATTTCGTCCAAGATGGTATTTCTGTTCTCTTTTGTAACCTGTGAGGTTGAGAAAAAAGGCAACAAATGCACAATGTCAGTCAACTGAATGAAAATTAATTTATTAATGAAATAAGCTAATTTTATTAGTGATATATAAAATACTATATATGTGAATAAACAAAATATTACAGCATCAAAGTAATTATACTTCTCTTAAAACACAGTAACAGGTAACAGGTTTGAAGAGCAGCATTATCCATCAGTGAGTTTAGAATAAATAAGTGATCTTGCTATTGTTTTTTTTTTTTTCAGTACAATGAAATGAAACGTGTCAAAATGTGTTGAGGTAAAAATCACACATTTCAGCTTGAAAAAAAAGAATATTCATTTAAAGCAGACAAAAACAGCAATATTTTGTAGATGCTTACCATAAAGACCTTGACATCCTTCCTTGCTCGGATTTCCTCCACTAATCCCAGAGGTTTTCCTTTAGGAAGAGGGATTGTTCCCAAGATGGTGCAGTCCATGCTGTCCAGAGCCTGTCTCACCGCTCGGATAAACGCCTGACTGAAGAGCTCCATCTTCCCAATCTCATCTATAACAAACACCTTCCTGCTTCCATCGCTCGCCTGTGAGGAACAACGCAGGAAGGACTAGCACGAACATATCAGAAGATATATACTGACCCTGAGCAAAGTGAAACACTTAATCTATGGAAGGAAAACAGGAATAGTACAAGATGAGTTTATCGGTTACAGCTGCAAACATGTAAGACACATCTGGTTACCATGGCAACACAGTGACTTTAATATGAAGTGGGTTTTTCAGTAGGATCTTTTGTTTTAAGGAATTCTTCCTTCAGTATTGTAACTGTTCAGGATGCACAGGATTGACAAACGGGAACACATCAGGGTCCTGGAAAGCCAGAGTCCAGCAGAGTTCAGTTATTTTCCTTGCGCTACCACACGTTACCTGATGAGCAGCAAATCAACCAACTGTGCTGGACTGGAACTGAGAGCTCCAGCAGTGGAGGTTTATTCAGCTCACTGTGTCAATAAATCATGCTTTTCTCCCAGACAGAGTGGTACAGCATGGTGTAGTAACAAACCTATGATCAGTATTTATAGTTATTATAATTTCTATTGCCACACTTTAGCTCTGCACTCATTCTAATGCGTGATTTATGCTGCTATAAACAACCTTCGGGGCACTGAGAATGTAATTTGTATGGAACAGAGTACGGCAGTTTGAAAAAGCTGGTCTCCAGAAGAGAAAATATAGTTTAGTACCTTTATTTCTGAAGGCATATAAGAAAAAGGATAGGGATAAGTCTTTTTTTAAGTGAACATTTACGTACATTTCGGAAAAGTGGCAGTGCAAGACTCTCGAACGACGGTAGATCGACGACATACTGACCCACAGTATATTCACGTTTGCCAGATGGGGCTGTAGTTCTAAAATTAAAGAGAGATCAAACTAGTTACACAGTTTTCCTAGTGCTACACAGGTCTAACTCCAGGCTGCACAGGTGGATGGATCATTTAGAAAGTGATAAAATATAGATACCCGACTCTGGCCAGGATTCCTCTCTGGCCGTTTACTGTGACTACATCAAATCCCACTCTCCTCCCGCTTTCTCTGACCTCCTCTGTGCAGAAGCCGTGGATGCTCACACCTGTTGAGTTTATCGCCTCCCGTACCTTCTGGACTAGTGTGGTTTTCCCCACTCCTGAGTAGGAAAACAGAACAGAACAGTTTGTAGATAACGTAAGTCCTCATAAAATAGCTTGAGAGCAGTGATTCGATTCTGTATGTTGGCACAATTTCCTACTGAAACACGGAGTCAAAGTGACGGCGTACTGAAGTGCTCGACAGCAAGATTTCTCACTGCCATCTTCACCCATGACATAATTTTAACCAGAACGATATCCCAGACAACGAGATGCCATGTGTTTTCAGAGTTATGCTGAGGTTGACACTGGTGACAAAGAGCCAGAGGGTCATCACCAGGTGGCATCTGACACATCTGAGACGTAGGGTTAAAATCAATTTGAAATATTATGCTACCCGATAAAATTAAATCTTCCAAATTTCCCCAACCAAGAGATTTTTGGAAAAGGGAAGATGCACAGGCAAAAAAACACAGAGACGAACCATGTTTGCTCTTAAAGAGCTGCTAGCATAGAGTAAGACACACCCCCTGGGGGTGGGATATACTTTCTAGAGAGCATTTAATTGGATGAACACAACACTAGTATTGCATGAATCATCAAAAAATTTCAATTGTTGTTGTCCTGGAAGTGACAAAGTATAAAATTAAAACAAGAATACCTCCAAAATATATACAGTATTTAGTTGTTTTGTTCTTTCTTTCTAGATATACTGTCACACTGGTGTCCATAACACTAAGGAACATATACAAAAACTCTGAAACACCAATTTTAAAGACACTTTAACTGCTACTACATGCATTTAAAGGTCAACACTGAAGCTGTAATGTAGATGCTTGCTAACATTCAATTCAAGTGTACAAGCACTATCTTATTAATGTATTTCTCTTAGCAAACATAGGTTGTTTCTGGAGAAATACAAATATAGCAGCTAGCAACATTAAAAACTAAAAGAAACTGACAGCTATCTGACATGCACCGAGTAATGTGTTTAAAAGGATTTCTAAACAAATGCAAAATACAGTGTCGTAAAACTTAGACTGATTAGTAAACTACCTGGAGAACCTGTCAGGAAAACGTGTCTAATCATGATAAATTAATTTTTTAAGCTGTAGACGAAAACCAAAACAGACATTTTCTTACGCAGGAGACTCAGGAATTTAACTTCCGGTGTTGCGTTTAACGCGCATGCGCAGATTAATCCACCGGCGCTCGTGAAAAGAAGCAGCCTAGAAATCAAGTGCTATCGATTTCCTTCCATACCGTTATAACTCCACTCAAAACCACAATAAATTAGACTTTAAATTATTATTATTATTTTTACAAAACAAAGCAGCCTAACACAGGTAAATATATTCTTGGGTGGACAAAATAATTTTACAAATACATATGTTGTATTTTTTCTTTATATTAAAAAATAATGTGAACATGCCATCTACAGCTATAGAGCATTAGTTGCCATAGCAACCGCACCACTGGGGCTGTATTAAAGAAAATTCTTAATAAATAACAAAAAATTCAGATGTGACAAGTGCAAGATAGGATAGGATTTTTCACTAATTTATATTACACAAGAAAATCCTATCTTATTCATTTTATCAATTATATTTTACAGCATTTTATCTTAAATTAGTAAATCCTAAAATATTCTACAATCTATTGTTATATCTGTTACCTAGCAACCAATGCAAGCGGCAAAGCAAGCGGTTAGTCATAAACACCAAAAGTTATGATGTCCTGTTGTAGCCTAATATGAATTTGTTAAATAATAATAATAATAATAATAATAAATTAACAAAAACAATACTACTACTACTACTACTACTACTACTACTACTAATAATAATAATAATAATAATAATAACAATAATAATAATAATAACTATATTATATGGAATTATATGGAAAGGAAAAACTGGACTTTAAGTTTA
Organism: Gogo arcuatus; assembly: GCA_028570945.1. NCBI lineage: Eukaryota > Metazoa > Chordata > Actinopteri > Siluriformes > Anchariidae > Gogo > Gogo arcuatus. The sequence goes on from JAOTRR010000033.1 coordinate 14,023,390, forward strand.
CAGATCTGATTTTTATTTTTTATTTTTTGGTGTGGATGTGGATTCAGCTGGAGAGGAAGGAAGAGCGCGCGAACTTCAGCACGCGCGTGTTACAGTTGGCCATGTGTTGCCAGATTCTGCGGTTTTCAAAATGTCGGACTAGTTTTAGTATGGCTAAGCAGAAAATGTACCTGGGGCAGATGTACAATATTTGCGCTGGTTTTCCATGATTTGTATAGGCACAGATTCGTGCATGAGGAGAGGATCAAATACACATCAGCACTTTTCCTCCCACTAATGCTTATATTATTAATCACTATATTAAATACACAGTAAGGCTAAAGGTTTGTGGACACCTGATCAATCACACCCTTGTGTGCTTGTTGAACATCTCATTCCAGATTTAGTTCCCCCTCTGCAGTTATAATAATCTGCACTCTTCTGGGAAGGTTTTCCACTAGATTTTGGAGCGCGACTGTGGATTTGTGTTCATTCAGCCACAAGAGCATTAGTGAGGTCAGGTACTGATGTTAGGTGAGGAGGCCTGGGGTGCAGTCGGCATTCCACTTCATCCCAGAGGTGTTTAGTGGGGTTAAGGTCAGGGATCTGTGCAGGCATCTCCAGTTCTTCTATACCAGCTTAGGCAAGCCATGACTTCATGGAGCTTGCTTTGTGCACAGGGGCATTGTCATGCTGGAACAGGTTTGGGCCTCTTCAGCCCTTTTCCACTGACGTGGTGCTGGTGCCGATGCCTAATCTAGAACTGGTTCCAAGCATTTCGACCATAAAAAGATAGCACCACAAAATTGCTGGTCCCACAGTTGAAACCACTGATGTCAGTGGCTATGGGAGGGGCTACCGCAAGAAATTCACCACCATTTTGATAAAACATGAGGGAAATCAGAAATCGCTACATGCAGGCAACCTTCAAATGCAAGCTGTAATGCCTTTAAAAACAAATTTATAAAAAGCAAGCAAAGCAGATGCGTTCTGTTCGCCATGATTTTTTCCTACAAATGTTACCCCAGGAACATTTTAACAGAAATAACCCCAACTTCCGCTACGTAATGTTTGGTTCTCAAACCTGTCAAAATGCAGGCCAGCTCTGGCACTGGCTCTGGCACTGGCACCAGCACCGGCACCATCCTGGTGGAAAAGAGTTCATTCCAATGAAGGAAAATTGTAATGCTACAGCATACGAAGACATCCTATACAATTGTGTGCTTCCAACTTCGTGACTACAGTTTGGGGAAGAACCACATATGGGTGTGATGGTCAGGTGTCCACATACTTTTGGCCATATAGTGTATGTTTCATTGATCTTGGTTGTTAAATTAGGAAAATATATTTTATAAAATCACACTAACTAAACAACCGTGACTTCAATCAATGGTTAATTAGTGTGCTTTGTGTATTTTTATTCTTTCATATGGAAGACAAGACTCATTTAGAGCTAAACTAGAGGCAACACCTACCAACATGTTTTGTGAAGTTGGTGGAAACCAGAGAACCCTGAGGAAACCCACACAGACACAGGGAAAACATGCACACGCAAACAGTAACCCAAGCTCAGGATTGTATTGTTATTGTAGTAGACTGTAATAGCTACATTTTCAGGAATTGCAAGTTTGCTTAAACTGTGGTAAACTAAGTACCTTCGGCAATGTAATAGTCAAGTCAAGTAGCTACTGACATGTAAACGTTCCCTAAAGTAAAAAGTAAAGACTAACACTGAAGCATAGTTATAGTGTTTGGGATTGACAATTGCATTCACAGATGCTCTCTGAAATTGACATGTAATGCCACTTTAATGAGAATGGAGAGGAACAGACATTGTTTATATGGACTGGTAAATGTAGTCAATGACAACCTCAGAAACTGTCATTCCTCTCACCTCTGAAAGGTTGTTCACAACTTTCTTGTATTGTTAATGATTTAAATTATTCTCCATACTTGGTCATTTGTTGATAACTACTTTTTGTTCCATTTAGATTTTTTTTTTCTCACTCAAATGCTAACCAGCACTCCAACAATCTCCCACCCTATATATTAAGTGAGATCAGGCACTGTTATTACACATTTGACTTCTTATTAGAGGTACCTGCCCATGATATTTTCTAACAATCTCAGCTGGTTCCACTTCCCAAAATATAAACAGATTAGTAAACCACAGCAACCCTGGCAGGAATAAATAATAATAATAATAATAATAATAATAACAATAATAATAATAATAATAATAATAAATTTCATTAGCGCCTTTCACAATTTCAAGGTCGCTTTACAGAAGGGATGAAAAAAAAAGACTAAGCAGTAAAAGAGGAACAGAAATGTTCATGGAAAAGATAAGTCTTCAATTGAGATTTGAAAGTAGAGAAAGAAGAGCAGTCATGGAGAGATTGAGGAAGAGATTTCCAGAGTTTGGGGGCAATGGCACTGAAGGGCCTGCCCCCACCAGGGAAAGTCTGGTGTATGGGACAGCAAGTAAATTGTTGCTAGAAGACCTTAGTGAGCGAGTGGGGGTGTAGGGATAAAGCATATAAATGAATGGATGTAGTAATAAATGAGCAACGCACCACATCCAATGTGCTCCTATGCTAAAGAATGTGGACTTGCTTTGTCCTGAGAGCTTCATATCGAACCATCTGCTCCCTCCTACATGAAAGTTAAAAACTTCCTGCTCAGTTTTTAATTTTCCTGCTCGACTTTTTAGTTGGGTTTCGCAGGATCCCAATCCTGATGCACACGTCTACTTTTTATCCAGTTGCAAGAAAAGATGTGAAATTTCAGTACGAATATCACACACACCTAATGTGTTTTTGTTGTTAGTGTAGGCATGCGCTATTTGTTTGTGTGCGGCTGTACAGTATATGTTGTTTGTGTTTGTAGCATGCTTTGTCCCACTAAAGCCCTTTGTTTAGTGGGCTTTGTTACTCCCCACTGTTTTCCCTTATAGAACCAGCTCTGTGGCTAACCACCAAGCTTGTGTTTGTGCTGTAAATGTGAGTTGCCAATAAAAGAGCACGTGGATTGTTTTAACAGCGCTTCCTGGTCAAGCTTCTTCTTCGCCGACACCACAATATGATGGACGGGGTATCTTGATCCATGCATTGCTTTTAAAGTTGAACTGTAACTTACCACTGATCATTTGTGTGGGTTTAAAAAAAACAAAATTATTCCTTAGTCATGCAACTCAAATGTAATAACTTCACAACCAATCATTTTCCAACATTCTGACAGACATCAGATTTATCATTGTCCCACCCACCAAAAACACTGACTGACATCAATATTATTCTCTCCTATTGGCAGAACCTAGCCTTGCCACGCCCATCTGTGCAATGTACAATATCCAACATCCTATGACACGGTGAGACTTTCACACCAATCTGGCAACACAGAGCTCGCGCTCACACAGACTCAGAGCTGCAAGAGCGTGTGGGAATTTAAACAGCAACGAAGTTAACCGTCACTTTAATTTAAAAACTGGGGCATTTAAGAGTGTAAGACTGGCTCTGTTCAAGACTAGGTAAGATAAATGTTTCATTTTCTACATTTATTTGTACTTTTTTAACGTTTTAATCAAGTCCTTATCGTCAAGAACTACTGTCATATCATTTTAAAATGAAATTTGGTTAATTCTTGGAGTTGGTCACAGTTACAGTTATGTCTGAATAAAATAATACCGGTAACTGAAACAGGACATTGTTTGTTTGTTTGTTTGTTTGATCAAAATGTGACGACTCCCAGGCTGTTGTACTCTGAAAATGTTAAATTGCTAGGTTACACACAGTGATACAAAGCAGGAAAAGCACTTAAACCTTTTGAGGTACGTGGTAGTTTTTCTTATATCTTACAAAGTTTATGAAGAACATAAAGAACATGAAACTCTCTCTCTCTCTCTCTCTCTGTGGCCATGTTTTTGTATGTTAGTGGGGACCAAAGTTCAAATGTCCCCACAAAAATGGGAATATCTGACAGTTTTGGCCATATGGGGACATTTGGCTGGTCACAACAACAACAACAACAAAACAGACTATTAAAAAAAAAAAAAACCTAAAGGAGCCAAAAGGATTTCTTTTTGTTACTCCCAGTGAAAGGTCCTTACAAGTTTAGTAAGAAATAAACGTGTGTGTGTGTGTGTGTGTGTGAACTTGACTTGGTTTTATATGGGTTATAAATATGAGAAATTTTCCTCCTTGTGAATCCCAGACTCTGTTATGAATGAGTTGGTCTCTCCTTACTGTACTATTTTAGGAAATGTAGAGTTGCTATAAATGATAAATAGAGTTTGGGGTTGAATAATGCCAAAACATGCCAAATTACTGGATCGGGCTTGCCTCTGTATGCAAAACCCCCAAAACACCTCCACGATGATAAACTTTCAGAGCATATTCATGCTCCACTGAATAAATATACTATGCCATATAATCTATTGTTTAGTGTAACTTCTTAGTCAGTCTTTACTATTTCACTGTTTATAATATAGAAATTACATTGTCGCAATAAATAAACCTGTGCAAACATGGAGATTAAGCTTAAGAATCAAGTCTAGGTAAAATAGATGAAATATCTACTGAAATATCTACTGTATCTGTTAAATGGTTAAAAATTAAGCACACACTGATTTGATTATTTGGCCTGTCAGAGAATCCATTAGGGGGGGAAAAAAACTACTAGTTTTATTTTTAAACAAGTCTGAGGAAGAGAAGTATGCTAATGCAATAATATTCATAGGTAAGACCTTTCATATGTATTAGGTTAATAGAAAGTCAGTACAGGGTATAGGATCCTTTCGTCTCTGTGTAAAGTGCAAGAATGAGACCTTTTCAGTTTTCCACTGCATTTAGCAAAGTTATGTGTTAAATTAATTAACAAGTATTACAAGAAACTTGGTAGCTTTTTTAAAATCAGGATATAAAAATAGCCAAGATGATTATTATTTATTTATTTATTTTTAACTTTTGAAGTTTTTGTAAAATATTCACAGCACAAACATTTGTGTAAGCTTCTTTTATTAGTCAGGAGGTGTGTGGTGTGATGTGTTAATTTGGTGATTCAGTGATTCATGTCAACACCTAGAGAAACTCTCGTCATCCAGGGAATCTGAGATTGATCAGGATCAGCACACAATTGCACGTTTGGCAATTTGTTAGAAAGCTTCCTTGCATATCGCAGCCTTGAGCAGTATATTAGTGTTGTGACAATGAGTAGTTTATGATATGTTGTGTCCTCCTGTTACATCTTCTTCATCTGATTCTCACTGTGTAATCAGAGTTATTATTAGATGCCTCATAAGGAGACACAGGCCATGGACGTCCAGCAGCACAGCGGAAGGGATGGAACCCACAGGAACCATCTCATCCAGCCAGAGAACAGAGTGGAGACACAAGACATCACACAACAGCCAGGTCAGTAATGGTTTTGACTATGTTACAGTTGGGTTTTTTTCCTCAGTAGCCTGTCAATTTAAAAATAAAATAAAAATTAAAAAATTAAAAAGGCAATATATCAGGTAAGGAGGCACAGATTTGGGAAAGACTACTGAATTATTTTTTATTCTTAATATATTTTTTTTAAATTTATGATCTCAAATAGCACAGTTTTTTCCATCATTCTTCAAAAGAAGAAGTTCGCAATCACAGACACTCTTTCTAGAGCGAGAGATAAGTCAAAGTATGCAAACGGGGAAGGAGGGCTTTAATCAGGGAGGTGACCAAGAACATGAAGGTCACTCTGACAAAACTCACAAGGTCTTGTATAGAAATGGGAGAACCTGCCAGAAAAAAACAACCACCTCTGCAGCTCTCTACCAATTTGTCCTTTATGGTGTGTGAGCAGATTGTAGCCACTCTTCATTAAAAGGTACATAACTGCTTGCATGAGTTTTGGCCATTAGGCTCCTTAAGAACTCTCAGGCTACGAGAAAACAAATTCTATGGTATGATGCAACAAAGACTGAACTTTTTGGCCTAAATGCCAAGCATTACTTCTGGAGGAAACCAGGCACTGCTTGTCACCTGGCCAATTCCATCCCTACAATGAAGCACGGTGGTGGCAGCATCATGTTAGGCAGATATTTTTAAGTAGCAGGAACTGAGATTGGGGTGGAGGTTTACCTCTCAATACAATAATGGTCCAAAAAACACAGCCAAGACGACATATACATGTAGATCCGAGATTTAAATCTGAAAATCTGGAGAAACTGGAATATAGCAGTACAGCAACACTCCCCATCCAATCTGACAGCGCATAAGAAGTTCTGCAGAGAGAAATGGGAGATCACACACAAGAAGACTTAAGGCTGTAATCAGTACTAATGGTACTGCATAATGTAGAGTAATAATAAACTAGTCATAGTAATTAGTAATAATAAACTAGTATAAATGTTTTTTTTAGTGTAAAATTTTTATATGTTTTTCATTATGCTGTATTTTTGCAAATTGATGAGGGAAAAAAATTATTTAATTTCAGAGCTCATACTGTTTTTTTAATCTCATGTGTGACTGGTTGATTTCCAAATAGTTCCTAAATCTGAATGTTGCACAAAATTGTGTATTCATACGAGCACCAGAATAACAATATGGAAAATTGTTCAGTCCTATTTTTTCACTTTGACAGATCTTCTTTCTCCAAAGCTTCCATGTGCCAATGGAATAAGTTATAAGGGAAGTAATGACTCTTTAACAGACATCGTAATCACGAATGAGGATGCTTTACTGCTTCCCAACCATGTGCCAGTGATCGTGCACAAACTTGACAAAGGTAACACCATTAATGTTGACATTTCACCTTTAGACATCAGTGAACTTGAAAACACCTTCTGAGGTTTCACTTGAGTTTCTGCGTTTACATGTAGAGGTTTTTCATCAGTCTGAATAAGTTCGTTCATGTTGTGGATTCCAAATAATCTCTTTACATGTACACCAGAACTCTGTTAAATATCTCTGTTTATAAAACAAATTTATGTGCATGCAAGGAAAGGTCTATAGCATCAACGTTACCATGACAACAATAACAACAACAGTGTGTCCTGCCAGTGTTGTTGTTGTTGTTTTAAATCTATGTCAGTCTTGGAAATCCTGCTCATATTTGTCCTGGACATTTCACCCTCATGTACCTTCTCAATTATTTAAAAATCTTAACATTGGTAACATTAATATCCTCACAGTTTGTTTTTTGTTTTTTGTTTTTATCTCCAGCCATGTTGGCATGGTGCACACAGCATTATAATTTAAAAAGTTATTGTATGGGTGGCATGGAGTGCAGTGGTTAGCCCTGTTGCCCCACAGCAAGCAGGTTCTGAGTTTGACCCTGCTGGTCATCTGTGGCCTTTCTGTGTGGATAAGCAGTATAGAGAATGTATGTATGTATGAATGAATGAATGAATGAATGAATGAAAGTTACTGTATAAAAAATTGTGTTGCATTTATTTTTCTGTTTAATTGATTATTATAGAAATTGGCTGCATGTAAACAAGTTAGTCAGGTAACAGACATCATTCCTTTACATGAATGTCACATTTGCTTGTCTAAATAGAGTCAGTGAGATGCTGCAAATTAGCTGAGTAGGTCATCATGGGGGAAGTGACATGTCGCTAATAAAATTTTTGTCTATTTCAGAGACTTCCAGCCCTCTCGATGGCCTCTCTCCTCCAGACACTGTGTCTAATAGAGCACCACCTGTCTGCATGCCACCCACTGCCTCTACAGGTCAAAGGGCACCTGACTCTGCACACATACCCAAGTCCAACAGGCATCACAATCCCCACAAAAAGCGTCCTCCCTCCACCTCCAAAAGCCAGCAGAGTTTGAAAAAAAGTGCCAGTCAAATCCAGGAAGGCGCTGGTGATGGTAAATATTCCATACAATACAGAACTTTTTTTTTGTTTGAGAAATGAAGCCCTGTAGGGTAACAGGGCAGTTCAGTTGCCCTGACATCACCCTGTCAGTTAGTTTGGCTCAGATAATGAGGGGATTGATTGTTTACCTGATTAATTAAATCACACATGTAAGAACAGACAAAGATAAAAAATGGCAGTACATTGAACTTTGTGATCAAGATTTTTCCTACTCCTTAACGATCAACAGTTAATTATTCAAACTTCATGTGTGAGAGCATTTTCCCTCCTGGAGGACCCTGATTTAGATACAAAGAGTTCAGCATACAACAGATACACTATATTGCCAAAAGTATGTGGACACCTGGCCATCACACCCATATGTGCTTGTTGAACATCCCATTCCAGATTTAGTCCCCCTTTGCTGTTATAATAACCTCCACTCTTCTGGAAAGGTTTTCTACTAGATTTTGGAGTGTGTCCTTGGGGATTTATGTTCATTCAGCCACAAGATCATTAGTGAGATCAGGCACTGATGTTGGGTGAGGTGGCCTGGGGTGCATTCGGCATTCCAATTCATCCCAAAGGTAGTTAGTGGGGTTGAGGTCAGGGCTGTCTGTAGGACACTCGAGTTCTTCCACAGCAAACTTGGGAAACCATGTCTTCATGGAGCTCTTTTTTTTTGTGCATAGGGGCATTGTAAAGCTAAAACAGGTTTGGACCTGTTAGTTACAGTGAAGGGAAATTGTAATACTACAGCATACAAAGATATTCTATACAATTGTGTGCTTCAAACTCTGTGGCAATAGTTTGGGCAAGGCTCACATATTGGTATGACGCTCAGGTGTCCACATACTTTTGGTCACATAGTGTAGCTTTGGTTGACTCCCATCTCTTATGTTAACCAGAGTCTGTGTTTATATCAGCAAAGTTAAACTGCTGCAGAGAACATGCAGAGAGAGGCCTCACCCATAGCATTAACTGTAAATAAGCACGGGCCTTATCTGTCAGCTACACTGGACCTGTGGCTTTATCTTTGTGCCTCATGCTGCCTGGTAGACATTTCCATTAGATCCCTACCTGGTGAGCCTTTTGAGCCTAAATAACATTTGGCTGATTTGAAACACCCACAGTTGGTATTTCAATGCTAATGCTGTGTCAAAGAGCAAAGATTATTATAAGATCATGGAGACTTAATAAGATCCAGGATATGAGCCATGTACAGTATGTGATGTTTACAGTCATCTCTGGATTCTATGTTCTGCAAAAAATGCTTGTTGTTGGTCTCAGACAAATCATCGTAAAATGTGTGTGTGTGTATACAGACTGCTGCGTGCACTGTGTCCTGGCTTGCCTGTTCTGTGAGCTGCTGCCCATGTGCTCAGCCGTGGCTCAGTGTTTGGCCTGTGGAATGGAATGTGACACTCTGTGCTGCTGTGGCGAGGCGTGCGGAGGCCTGGCATGTTGCTCTGGGGACCCGTGCTCCGCCGTGCTGGACTGTACCATCCTGGAGGACTGCTGCCAATCCTCTGAATGCCTGGAGATCTGCCTAGAGTGCTGCTCTATCTGCTTCCCTACTTAGACAGCAAATAGCCAGTGATAAGGATGTTAGTACACTTACAGAGATGATCTGGAATGTGGTATCACACCAGTGTGTTGCGGAAAGGTTTGTTGTTATGGAAGTCGCATGCCTTATTTATTCTGTAGGGTAGTGAGAAGACTGAGATCAAGGTGTGACTGCTGTGTGAGAGATGAGTCACTGAATTTAAATCTCACACACACACACACACACAAAGCAAAGATGATTATGATGATGTCACTACGTGAAGTACAAGAGGTATTAGAATATGTGAAGCGAGAGGCCTTACTGTATTTAAAGAATTAATATTCATATGCATGGCCACTACTGGATTGTCTGATGTTCATAGCTTCTGTGCCTTTTTACATATGTTAGACAGTTCAGTCCAGTTCAGTACATTTGCACTTGTACTTGCCCATAACAGGGCATGATGCATTCTGGAGCTGATTCAGCAGAATCTGTTTGGAGAAATATTTTTATCTGAGATTTTTATTTGAGATCATGGTCAAAGATAAGTCATTCAAAGGGGTTTAGGAATTAGCCACACTCGAAAGTAGACAGGTTCTCAACAAAGACCAATTTCTCTATGTTTTATTCTCAGAGATCTGATGATTACTCATATGAACTGTTTATTTTGTGTAAGGATATCTGCACTCTAAGTAATCTGTCAGAGTACTGCATTAGCTTGTGATTAACTTATGATTTAATGTGACTGTTTTTTTTGTTTTGTTTTGCATAAGAAGTAAACAGGCTTTTGTTTTCATAACCATGCCTCCTTTTTGCTCCATAAGTTCAGCACTGAACCTAAATAATAATCATTGGCCCTGACAATTACTCTTCACATCTATATATTTTTTAAATCTATATCTAGAGTGACACATTTTATTGTAAGCACTAGTAAGCATTAGTGCCCTGCACTATCTGCAGGTCTTCAGTAAACTTGGTGAAGCCAGCACTGAAACTAGCGTGAAAATAATCTGGTCCTTGAATCAAGCGGCTGCATATTCATCTGGACTTGTAGAATTTCACAGGCTTCCACAAGCCCATTATGCCCTGAAGTAGGCTTGGGTTTAGGCCCCGGGCACTGTGCTGCATAGAGGAAAAAAAAGGGAAGGTCAATGTGGAGGTTAAAATGCTCCTCTTAACTCTTATCACTTTAAGAAAGCTGATAAGTGTAGTGCAGACATGTCTTCTGAAGCAGTGGGCTATGAGGTGAGCCCCATAAACATCTACACTAAACTAACTGTACCCCAGACAGACATTGGAGAAGGAGAACTGATTATCCAGAACATCATACTGTTAAATGTTTTACACAAGGAATGGAAATGCATTGCATGTTTAACTGTAAATAATTAAACTTCCACTGTGTTTTGGAGTCATAGCCTGGAAACCATGACACTTGGTTTGCTATAAAGCTAAAGAACCAAACTGGATATATGACGCTCCCTATAAAGCAGTCAGGGATTTTAATCAGTGTGCTAAAATATGTAGGACACAATTAGGTTCAAATCCCTCAGCTCGAGTTAACATGCAGTGGTAAATTTATATTTCAGACCCAAAAGCACAAGCAGAGAAAATACAAAGCAGGGAAAACTAAAGAACTATGAACAAGGAAACAAAGTTAAACATGGATTTAGAGTTGCATAGTATACAGGGTGTCCCAGAAGTCTGGATTCATAGGCAATTATTTACTTAAATACAGATATTACAACAAATGCTCAAAGTGATGGCCTTGGACTTCAAGACACTTGTGTATATCCTGAATACAAGAACATTGAACTTTTTTTTAATTGTATCAGAACTGTTGTTACATGCAGAGATGATTTCCTCCTTTAGTGAAATGATTGTTCTGGGCCGATTCTGACTTCAAATGACCCCACCCCCCCCCCACCCCCCCCAAAAAAGCGAGTGGTGTTAGGTCTGGGGACCTAGGAGGCCATTCGACTGGACCTCACCTTCCAATCCACTTGTTTGGAAAAGTTTGATTTCATATAAGGAAAAATGCCTATGGATCCAGACTTTTGGGACACACTGTATAATACACAAGATTACAAGCAATGATCAGGAGGCAGGTTCATGACAGAACTGAAGCAGAAGCAAAACAGGAAGTTTTGGAAACAAGAAAGTAAAGAGGAAATCCCTGCGTTTAGAGCTATGTAAAAAATGATGTACTCCTGCCATGCACTAGTTACTTTTAGTACAAGTGCTAGGTTTGCACTTTGATATTCAATGAGACATAGTGTTCTATTAATATCTGGATGGTGTATTAAAACATCTGGAAAATGAAGTTTGGATTTTGACAACACTTCAGATCTTGGTGTTTGATTTGAGATATTACTATTGAACAGAAGGACAGATACTAGAAGTCAAGTGTATGACGTATAGTGTAACATACTGGGGATGTACCAGTCTGATACATCTCTATCAGAGTCAGTACTGACCTGAACTACTGGATCAGTACTGCATTAATTTTTTTTGCAATCCCATCCACTATGCTGTGAATGCATGCGGTGTTGACTGATAAGACAGATCTTAGATGTGGACACAGTTCATGCTTATAGCCTTTGGATTAGTATTTGGTATTGGTTGATACCCAGAACTTTGATTTCAGTATTGTATTGATAATGGGAAAAGTTGATGAAAGAATCAGTAACATACAGTATAACCGGAAAAAAGACATTTTATTTAAAATAATAGTTAGCTTAACAGTTAATTATTTGTAGACATCTGAATTACTTCTCCACACTTAGGCTTAACCTATAGTTAATATATGCTTGTAAAAACTCCAAAACTGTGGCTTTAATCATGTTTATCCCATGACCACTACGGATGTTTGGGACAAGGGGATATTTTTAAATGATGCTGAAACAGACTCAAGGGAGAAATACAAGTTTCACTAGACAGAGATCCTGATTCAAGCTGAAACAAAGTGAGGCAGGAAGTGGACCACACTTTACTCTCTCGTGAGCTCCTGAGGTTTTTGTGCTGGTCCATTTGGGCCGTGACCTCTGACTGACCGATTGGCTCAAAAAGGAAGAAACCATGACTCACTCAACACAGTTCTAACAGCACAGACACACAAGACGCACAGTTCCGGAGAATAGAGAAAACTATAAAAGTGTAACAAAAGCAGGCGGCTACCACCAAAAAGAACAGGGTGTGATGCAGCTGGAATTTTATTTGGCTATTGTCTAAAAGCAGAATGCAAAACGCTGCTCCAGCACTGCCTATTCTTAAAAAGAAGAAGAAGAAGAAGAAAAAGAAGAAGACGAATAAGCCGTTTATTAATATTCTATCCTTTCTATCCAAACTCTTGTCATCATGCTCAGTGTAAATGGATATTGGGATAAACTCTGTCCAATGCATATTGGAATTTAGTGTGAACCACTGGGCATAGGGTTATGTTTTTAACACTCATGGGGTCCCGGTTTGGATCAGAGATGGACAGGAAAGCTTTGTTTGTTGTAGAAATGTGCCAAACAGGAAGTGGAGGAAGTGACTGAGATGACAGTGTTGGGGTGAGAGGCTAAGACCCTGAAGCTCCACCCGGTGCTGCGCTTCAAAGCATCACCGTCACTGTGGGTCTATATAGACAGGAAACAGCTTTACCAACACAACGCCAATCATAACCGCTGCAGTTATGGATAAATCAGGAAGTTCCCAGACCACTTAAGTCTAAAAAAACCCAGCAATGCGTCTATATATCTCCTGCAAATTCCTTATAACAGTGACTTAATCTCAGGAGAGAAAATATTTAATTTGATTCTCATTTAATAGTGTTAGAGTGAATAAGAAGCCATTTGGGATTTGACCTAACAGTGTTGGAAGGGATTTGGAAGGGATAAGTTCATGTAGATTGTTACCTGGATCCTGGGTAGCCTATGTCATTTACAATCTTGCTAATTATCAGGGGTAAGACAATATTGCCGTGAGTAAAGTCAGTTTAAAACATTTGTGTCCCTTTATGTACTGGGCAAATCAGGCCAAGCAAGATTAGTGATAGGAGCAAATTCCTTATCAAAATACTGTATGTTTATCCCATTAGAGAAAAGATTAATTTTAATTCAGAATAACAATTGGACCTGGATGTAGAGAGTATAATTCAGTTTTCGTAGAGATCATTTATGATTGTTTCAGCTTTGCTCTTGATGTGTCTAAATATTGTTCCTCAAAGTCTACAGTGTGCTGTACTGAAGTGTTTTCCCTCCACTTAAAGCAGATTCAGCCCATCAGCTGGTTATTAAGCCTGCTTCATAAGTGGAATCAGGTGTGAAAACAACAAAATGTGCAGTTCGGGAGCCCTTCAGACTGGGGTTGGATACTGGATGCTTTACAAGGTAATAAAGTACTGCTTTTTTATGTTTTTTGTACTGAACACATCAAGACAGAGAAAAGGGTACTGACCCAGCAGAAACTCTCAGCGCTGCACATTTTTCATGGCCGAGGGACACCATTACTGCCGACTGCATTTGTTTTAGAACCTCAGACCACTTGGCATGAGCAGGTATTTCCTTTTCTTTCAAACAAACCTGAGAAAGAAAATTATTTTGACTGTTTTACATAAGCCACAAGGAATTCAGTTTCACAACAGGTTACAAAAACAAGCAAGAATTTGCAAAGTTGTATTACAAACTTGAAGCCATTTCTGTACAGATGGAAATGATAACAGAATAAAATGCAGGTGAAACAAAAATAAAATACAGGCGACTATAATGATCAGGATAGGGGCGGGGCCAAGGCGGAGCGGGTACTAATAAGCAAGCAGGAATTGTTCATGATGTGACAGATGATATGTTAAAAATAATTGTAAATATGGGCTGTGTCACCATAAAATGAGTCCAGCTGGTCAGAAGAAAAAGAAAATATTTACTGGATATTCTAAATCTACAATTAATTGTCTTTATAATAAGGGGTCATTTGTTAAATTTGGTGCAGCCAATCCAGAGAAATTAGTAAAAATGTTTAAGCTTTCATCATCTTGACAGAAATCAAGTTTGGAGAAAATCAGCTGTAAATTTTGTGAGGTGTAAACTGAAATTAATGCATAGCACACATTTATTTGGCCTACAAAGTCATATTTATAGGTTGTTTTACAGTATAATATAGGAATGTACACTATTTACAGCAAAATTAAAAAAAGATATGTGAGTCATTTTTTGGCACGCTCTCACTATATCTCAGAATGAACTCATTTTGTGTTGATGCCAAAAAAGTATAAGTTAAAGAATATTATTAGTAACTAAAATGTATGGGCAGGCTATAAAGCAAACATAAATAGTGATATTTTAAAATAAATAGGGGAGCTATATTATTTATTATTTTATTTAACAAGAAGAAGGAGGGAAAATAAAATAATTGGTACAAAAATAGATTTTAACATCTGTTCAATGACATTTTACATGTTATAATACTCAAATATCAGTGTATTGTTATTTAAATATATTGCGATATCGATATTATAATATTTTATGTTCGCATGTCCTACTAACAGTAACAGTGAGGTTTTATAAATATGAAGACACGTTTAAAATGAATCTGTGCCGTGGTTAATCAGAACAAAGCTACTGGTAGAGAGTGATGGCCAGATCATTTGACCTTTAATAACAAGAGGGGGTTGATTATTTTTCCTCCTGCTTTAACCTCGGCCTGGGGTGAGATTAAAGGAAAATACACAAAAGATTTTTTTAATGGCTTATTTGAGGCCAGTCCAGTCCACACAGCACTCCAGTCTGTGGAGGTCCAGACTCAGGTCTCTAGGTGGACTCAGTAACCCAGCCAAAACTAACAGTGTGATGCCGGGGTAATGAGTTTTTCAAAAGAAACCATAAACTGCTTTTTATTGCAGCAAGCTTGGATCAAACTAATCATAGCCACAGGAATGCAAACAGCACTACCCGGTGGAACCTATCACAAATTCACACTGAGACCAGACACCAAAACCCTGCATACACCCTCAAACACCCCTCCTAAGCCCCTTACATGCTCTCTCTCTCTCTCTCTCTCTCTCTCTCACACACACACACACAAATCTACAAACTAGAATCATCATGAGTAACTAAATTGCTTTTTAAAGGAACGTTTCAGCAAAATATATTCTTCACATACTAGAATATAGTTGCACAATTCATATTTGGAGTTTTGCACCAGAGCTACAAGGTAACTAAAAAAGTAATGGACGTTTCATTACTTCAAACCTAAAATCTTCAATAAGATTGCCATAAACCAAATATAGGATTATTAAACCTATTTCTAGACTTTTTTCTTGTTCTACTGGCAGATATTTTTGCCCATTTTAACCAGTTATTTCTATAAAGAAACAAAATTATCTGCCAATAGAATATGTAAGAACAAAAAATAGATGTTTCTTGTGATTACTGCAGCAATCAGTCTTTATTCCAGTAAAGAACAGTAACGAAGCACCTGGAACATACTCCAGATTCAGCGGTGTAGGTCTGAACAACAAGCATCTCAAACTCTAGCCATATACTGTACACTGTTTATAAGTTACCTCCCATGTTCTTAATGTAAATACACTAGGCTTCTAATGTAATCTTTTGTTGTTCTGGATGATAATTAAGTTTCTCTGACCCTTTGCCCGAGATGGTTCTCAATACCTTACACCCATTTCCATACTACAATTGGGGGCTGTTGCTCACACCTCAGTTTTCTTCCTAACCCCAGGTGTGTGAGCAATGCCAGGGGTGGACCTTTCCTTTGTTACCATGAAAAGATTATCATTTGGAAGATTATGGTGACCACATGTTCTGTGGTCACATCAGCTGCTATTGTCATGTTTCTAATGTTCTCGGGCAGGATATACTGCAATTCCTTACACCTAAGAAAAAAAAAATTGAAATTGGTAAAAAAAAAAAAAAAAAAAAAGTCTAGAAATAAGTTTAATAATCTGATATTTGGTTTATGGTAATTTTATAAGAGGAAATACTAGATAAAATTTAAATTCTCACTAAGATGTCATTTTTTGCTGCAAGATGACATTGGATGAATGACATTTATTGTAATCTCATTTTTAATAATGTTTTTCTAAAATAGCAGGGATAGTTTGCAGTTATAGCTTTCCCTTTAAAAATTTGGGAGACAGGGTGTGATGGAGCACAATGATACCAAACTACCCTAAAGAGAAAAAAAAACAGTTATTCAGGTTGTCTAAAATGGCCACA
Source organism: Gogo arcuatus (assembly GCA_028570945.1). Taxonomy (NCBI): domain Eukaryota; kingdom Metazoa; phylum Chordata; class Actinopteri; order Siluriformes; family Anchariidae; genus Gogo; species Gogo arcuatus. Next base: position 14,039,966 of record JAOTRR010000033.1, read on the forward strand.
TTTAGAAGGTTAGCGTTTAACTCGATACATGGTGAGGTCGTTGGTGCTTATACTGTAGATCTGACTGGACAGAAATCCTAGTGAAAATAAATGAATAATAAATAAGATGTTAAAAAGCACACATACCCAGAGCAGTGGGCAGCTGTGCTGTAGCACCCAGGGAGCAGTTGGGGGTTAGGTACCTTGCTCAAGGGCACTTCAGCCATTCCTGCTGGTCCAAGGAATTGAACAGGTGACTTTTTGGTCCTAAAGCTGGTTCTCTAACCATTAGGCCATGGCTTCCCCAACTGGCTACTCTCAAGTGCCCATAGGTGTGAATGTCTGTCTGTCTCTCTCTCTGTGGTATCCCTGAGATAGACTGGTGACCTGCCAGGGTGAACCCTGCCTCTCACACACAGCTCACCTGCAACTGCAATGGATAAGCGGTATAGAAAATGGATAGATGGAACTATGACTAGACATTTCAAAAGGACACACAGGACAGTTCTGCCCTCTGCTGGCCTTTTGCTGTCAGAATAAAAACCCTACTTGTGAGTGAGTGAGTGCTTTGAAACTAAAAATATATACTGTATAATTTTATCTTCTGAATGCCTGAGTGAAGAGATCAACTGATTGATTTTTTTGTCTATTCTCTGCATTGCCACGAGTTAAATTTAACATGAAGATGAATTTAACATTTTTGATTTTGTATTTGACGTCTCCAGTTGGAGTTTGAGTCTCTAAATGTACAGTAAGCATGTATTTTTTTAATGAAAATTTGAAAAACAAGGCAAAACAGGCAAGAATTTACAATACTGCATTACAAGAGGAATTGTTTATAACGTGATAACGACCAGTGTAAATAATTAATACGTAATCATATTATCAGAGACTAAAATCTTGGAGCGATAAAGCAGCAGTATTTAAAGACATAAAACACTGGAGCTGTGTTTAATTTCATGTGACATTTTTCCCTATTCAGTACAAAAAAGTCATGGATTACAGCTTGAAAATTCCTACACACTCCAATCAACTCAAAAAATGTACAGTTTAAATGGGAAACATGCTGCAGTTACATTGTGTTCTCTATAATTTCCAGGGGTGCCAATAATAGTGGCACGTGT
>JAOTRR010000033.1:14095098-14105873 GCA_028570945.1 Gogo arcuatus
CATTGTGCTGCTGTCAAGGGATTGGCTGATTAGATAACTGCGTAAAACAGCAGGTATATGGGTGTACCTAATAAAGTGGCCAGTGAGCGTACGTTAGTAATCATTTAGTAATCAAATCTAAAACAATGTGACCAGAAACACATTAACACCCATCAGGAACCACAAGAAATCTGAAATGCTGAGCAGGTTTGGCCTGGTTGTACCTGAATGTCATGAACGATGGCTTTGAACTGTGACGAACGCTCCATCCAGGTGTTCACCAGCTCCATGGCCGTGTCAAAGTTCTTCACATATTCGCCGTACATCTTCAGGAAGGGAGCCAGCTTCTGGAGGATGTCCCCAATCCGCGGGTTCACATCCCTGAGAGTAAAGGTCAAGAGTCAAGGGTCAAGTTGGGGTTGTATGGAGAGCTTGCGGACAGCAAACACGTCCCACCAGGGTCTAACCTCACACATTTCTGACGATAGAGGAACGCACTCGGATGGGGAGGTCATGTGGGAACATCAGTGTGTACATTTTGGTCGAGAAAACGAAATGACTGAGGAACTGGAGGAAATGTTCTTCCTGACACAGCACTGTGGTACGATTCAGCGAACTGCCTGATCTCTCACTTTCTCACTAACACTGTATCTTTGCTCTCTCACACTCCTGCTTTCTTTGGCTATGTTTAACCTCCTTTCCACTTCCTGTACTCTCACCCCCACTCTCCCTCTCTCTACCCCTCCTTCATCTTTCTCTCACTCCACTATCACTCCCTCATGTCCATATTCTTTATTTTCTCCCATATTTCAAGCTGTGGGACCGGAAGATTGGTGATGAAAACATTTGTCCATTTTGACTCTGAATTGAACAGCTAGACTATGGTGATGCCAATGTTTTAATTGCAATTTAATATGAGTAATTTAATTTGGGAGTAGTAATTCCTATACAAATTATACATTTACTGATTGTGAGCTCGTATCTTATTTGGCTACCTGTCTGACTTGTTTCCTAGCAACTCAAAAATGCAAAAAGTAAAATATAGTTACACCAACTAATGCAGCCAAAGCAGTTGTACTACTGGTCAACAATGCAAATTCCCACGTTATAGTTCAGATGGTTGCCCATGTTAATCTTGATGCAAAGTATTTTTTGCTATGTTTGTTCGTCTAGGAAGTCTGTGATACAAAATTGCTGTAAATGTCCACTTAAAGGAATTTCATTTTTCACTTACTAGTATGAATGTGCTTTTAGTGTGTTTCTCTCCTGCCTCCTGCCCTCTTTTCACTCACCACTCCTCCATGCGTTTCTCCAGCGCTGGCAGCAGGAACTGCTGATGGAAGCAGTAGATAGAGCAGATGTTGGAAAAGATGCCCATCACCACCTCGCAGGGGAAAGAGCCTCGCGCTCGCGCCTCCTCCATCAGCCGCCCGCAGAACACCTGGTCCAGGAGGTGAAGCCTGGACACGTACGCCTTCTCCGTGTGGAGGAGCTCGTTGGCGATGTTAAACACACGCTGCTGCACTGATAGCTGCACACACACATATACACACATATACACATCTGTTGGACATCTGGATTGACAGTCTGTTCAAAGTGTGGTGAAAGCTCAGTGTCCTCCAGGAATCTTTTATGTGCAGACTTTTCTAAGGCCCATATTTTCAGGGTCATAATACAGGTGCAAATATAATGCATAAAATTACAGCGCTGACATGAGGGTATGGCAGAAATATTCATGGTATTCCTGTGACCATTTGTGCAGGTTGTAATGTGGTGAAAAGCAGCGTAACTGTAATAAAGGTGGGTTTAAAATGAGTACGTTATCAAGAGGAGTCCTGCTGTGAGATCCACTCAAATCAGCAACTCTCAACTCCTTCAAATGCAGAGCAGTGACATTTTCATAATGAATAATCATTAGATTTCACATTGATTTTTTTAGTAGCAGAAATAGCCAGGTGGCTGCTTCTGATTTACATTCCGAGGATCATTTACATTAGTTAAATCCTCTGCACTACGATGCCGAATTTCCGTTCCTTGAGTCTGTAATGGTTTGTTACTATCTGGGAGGTTGGGTATAACCTAAATGGTGTACATTCACCATTTATCACAGAATAGGAATTTTAAGGCTTTAATTCAAGTCAAGGAAATTATATTTTTGGCTTTGTGTCAGAGATATGAGCGTCCCAAGAGGTAGGATTGTTGACGCATTCTTGGAACAAAGTTGGTTTTAAAGGCACTATCAAAAGCATGTAGGCGTGTAGAGCTAAAAACATACTCGGAAAACACTCTGATTTATCGGTTCACAAATACAGCTACGGGAAAAGGTAAACTAACCTGTGCCAACTGTGTAGAAGAACACAAAGTTGGCACTGCATAAATGATTAGATAAATATATAATTAACTCGTTTTAAAACATTTTGTATTTCACATCCAGCGTTTATGTTCTCTTTTTGTTTGTTGGAACAAATCTCTAGAAGATTTTCTGGAGAGATCAATCTTTTGCTGTTTTCTACAAAACAAACACTATGTTCGGTTGACTTCCTGCAGTTGGGTTCATTCAGGGTCGAATAGCTTTCTCACTCCGGTTGAGAACACCTCGCTTCGATGCTCTCAGAGGAGCTGTTTTGGTCTGTAGTCGAGTGTGATTGCTGTGTTCTGCCTAAAAAAAAACACCGTGATGGGGAATACGTAACAGGTTTCCATTTAAATGGACTAAGCATCCTAATATTAGGCATCCTAAACTACCACTGTAATGAGATTTCAAAATGTCACACCTCTTGTTGCATTGCGTCACCCACATCAGCACCATCATTTATTTTCTGGCCACAACTGATAGCAACTGAGTGAACAATTTAGCAACATGGCGGCATTATAGTCCTACAACGTTACACTTGTATCCAGAGTTTGTAATATGATTTATTCCCATATCCAAAATTCATTCAAATTCCCAGAATGTTTAAATAAAAAAAATCTATTGTGAATCCTCTTGTTTCTACCTACAGTTTTAGAACGAAACCCACCTCAACAGAGTCCTGTCTCTCTGCTTTGGGCTGAGGCTGTATGGCCATGGCGTTCTCGCTCTCATCCCCGCTCCCTTCTTCCAAATCGCTGTCTCCCTCCGAGTCCCTCGTTCCTTCCTCCACGGCAGCGACGGCTCCTTCTCCTGCTGGTCCTTCCACACATCCACATGAGGAAGAGGAAGAGAGGCGAGGAAGAGACATGCACACCTCTCTGTCATCGCCGGCGAAGCACAGCTCCTCACTGTGAGACGGAGAGCTGATGCTGTCAATGCCGCTGTCCCGATTGGCCAGTTTAGCGTCCGTTTGCTGCGGAGGAAGGGACAAGCGGTCAGGGGGCATTTCTGATTGGCCGAGGTCTCTTATCTCCATTGCGTCCAAGAGTTTATCAGATGCGCCGTAGCCGGACTCTGTGGAGAGTCGCTTTTCTGAGCAGGAGGCACCCAACTCGTTATCGTCCTCCTCTATGTCCTCCTGTACCTCCCCTTCCTCTTTAACTTCCTCCTCTTTTTCCTCCTCTTCCTCTGTTTCTTTGTCCTGCTCCTTCCCGACACAAGAAGACTCCATGGGCTCGTTGAGGGAAGTACAGGGTAAAATAGCGTCCGTAGTGGCCTGTGGTTCAGGTACCCTCGGCATACACATCACTCCCCCTGTGATATCAGGCACCATGATGATTTGCTCCCTGAAAATACACAAAATAAGAATTATTTAGAATAATGTAAGACTGGAAATGTTTCACCTCGTGTTCCTGACATTAATGTGATAATTACATTCTGGGAGGACAAACAGCAAATACAGTAATGCAGAAATGATGCTGTAAGGATGTGATTCTGTTTTACCTCTCAAATCTCTCGATGAGTGACAGGACACACGTTGGGGAGGAGCTTCCCTCGGCCCGCGGCAGGCCTGTCCGTGATTGGCGAGGGTCTGCTGGGAGTGGGCGGGATGGAGGTGGGGGCAGGGGTTTGTCCGGAGGCCGGGGTCGGCGGCCGCTCTGTTGTTGGAGATGTGGTGGTTTCGGGGGCACTGAGCGAGACAAAATCAATAAAGCAATCGCTATTGGACGTCTGACCAGATCACGTGACTATATCTAACCTAGACATGCAGACAGGGTCAGTATTGCTGGACCAGATGTTATATTATCCGATATTACTATTACAGGTTTTTAATAATGCTCTACTTATTTCACAGACATTCCACAAAATTAAACATAACTATAGATAGATAAACTGTAGAACGGATTGTTCATTATATAATTAAAATCATTAGGGTTGCAAATTACTGAGGTATAAGGGGAATAATGCACTTTGGGATGTGCTGTTATAAGAAAATAATACGCTTCAGGGTGGGAACTTGAACTCGTCACACCACCCAGACACTGATTATTTTCCTATAACAGCACACCCCCAAATGATTTATTCTTCAAATAAAATCCACCAAATATTATAAACATTAAAAAAAATATATTAATGTTTTAACAAACAGATGACTGAGAGACACACCTTGTGGTTTGGGACCGGGTAATGGCGGCCGTGTTTTAGGGGGTAAAGGTGGGGAGATTTGAGGCTCGTTCTCGCTTGTGCCATTGCAATGCTGCAGTCCCAGGGGCCCGGGGTCCGAACAGAGACGCTGAGGGGCCTCATGGGCTCCTGGACACGGGCCTGGCTCCAGAGACAGACTCTTAGTCAGGAGCCGAGGACTGGACGTGGAAGAGCCTGAGAGAGACAATTACAGAGAGAGAGAGCGAGAGAGAGAGAGAGATCAGTCTTCTGCATACGGTGTTGAAATATTATTCATTTCTCAACACGTCATGTAAAACTGAACCCATTTGTCAACACATTTGTTATTCAGTAGTAATCACTCCTAGAAAATCAGGGTTCCTCATGGGTTCTTTGGATAATCCACTGTCAACCCTGTCTGAAAGAGAAACTCTCTGTTGTAGGATTCTGTATGGGTTCCCCAAAAAAAGACAAACCTTTTAGTGAATTAGTAAGTAGTAAAATTAGTAAGCAACAGTAAGAAAACAGTGAGATAAACAGTATCCAGTGTGACTACTATTTAAAAATGAGCAACTTCTGAATTTTTTCACTGACCAAATAGATCACAGGCCTTCTTGTTTCCTATTGGCTGGCAATAAAAAAGTTCACCTAGAAATGCGGCGTGAACAGAAAATAACCACTACCTGAACTTTTACGTGTCTTTTCTCCTTCAGTGAATCTCCTTTACATCTGACGATTTTAATTTGCATTTGGACTAACCATTACTTTAGCTGAGAAAGCAGAAAAGCGTATTTTTCAGGTGTGTCTTTTGGATCACATCGAGGAGTCAAAAAGTAAATGCTACGGCTAAACCATACACACTGGAACCTCTGTTTTAAGATGCTATATTTAACCTTTTTTTCTGGGTGTATATAATGCATTATAGCATCTAGTGGAGGAATTAGTTTGCTTTTGATCAGTCCTGTAATATCTAAACCTCCGTTAATTATTATGTTCAGACCCTTCACACGGTTCTCTCAAAACGCTCTCTCTCTCTCTCTCTCTCTCTCTCTCTCTGCTGTAGTCATAAACTACACTTTTTTCAGGCTTCAGTGTAAACAGAGCGGCTCAGATTATAAGCACCTCTTCTGCTCGTTGGCTGCTACTTGAGGTGATACACAGAAGAGCAGCAGATGAAAGAAATCCCACAATTTAAATGCAAAGCCAAATAAACTCACTTTGATAAATGCATTTGCTATGCACTTTGGATTACAGTCTTACAGAAATGTTTCCTGACAGCTGAGACATTTTCACATTCTGTAAGACATGTGGTGGAATACACATCAGGATGCAACAATACAAAATCCCGACAGCGTCATTACGCAGCGAGAGCGTTTGGGTTGGATTAAACACTACCAGTAGCTTTTGATCCAGTTTAAACTCATGCTCTGAAACTGACATCTAAAACAGGCTCCTATTACTCTGAGAAATGCTAAAGCATCTGACTAATAAACTTCTCCTTTGCAAAATGAAAACATCCATTACACAAATTACAATTTCATGACAGAACAAACAAAAAGGATTAAGTCATAACTTGCACATTTCCACATTCAATCATAAGAGGAGAAGTACTTGGACCCCTTAATCACCGCTTGCAGCTTTTTTCTTTCCTTTTTTCTTTTTTTTACATTATACGATCAATGGTTTACATAAAACAGTTCGGCTTGTGCTACATTCAGTTGATGATGTTATTCATGCAACACACGTTTGCACACAAATATAGTAAAGAAAAAAAAAATCCAGCTTTTGAAAAAAAAAATCCAAAGGTAAAAATCAAGAGACAATATTATTATTAATTTAAGGGTTCATTTATTTACAGTAAGCCTATTTTATGAATACACAGGCAAATTCAGCAGCCTGGTCCATTTCCATGAAATCTAGCTCTATAACAGGCTGCGGCTTTAGGAGCTTTAGCTGAAAGCGTGAACAGTGAGAATGCTAAACGCTGCTTGCGTGCGTCTGGAGTGGATTATGTAGGTCAGTGTGTTAGCGTGTCGGCCTACAGCGTAGCCATGCTGTGTTATGATTTGCCTGTTTAGTGGCTCAATCAATCCCAACACTTCATGGCTCCCGTCGCATAACGATGCCAAGAACAAGGAAATGCTGAAGTGAGCTGTACCACCCTAAAATAATCCTCTGGGGAAAAAAATGTATGCATGCCTTTTGAAAAAAAAAATCTGGCATGGAATTTTTAAAAAGTGCCACAGACAGGTCGGATGGTGTGCAGACTACCCGTGTGATGTTGCTTTTTTATTATTTTTTTTTTAAAGGAGAAAAAATCTGGCATGTGTACCATTACCCAGAGGTAATTGGTTCCGTATGACGACACTCGTACCCACTTCTGCAGGCAGGAGGCTGAAATGACTTCCACATGCTCCGTTAAAATGCCTTAAAGGGGAAGAGAAAAAAAAGGAGAGGAGGGGAAAAACAAAGCTATCCCAGCCGCAGGCTCAACTACTCAGTGTCTTCTGGGTTTGCTTTATTTTATTCCTTATTTTACTTCTCAAACCTCCTCTGAAATACTCCAGCGCTCGGCGGCGTGCGGATGTTTAGACTGAACACGAACGATCATTTTTGGTCTACAAGCCCATTTTAGGTGAGATATATAAAATATTTGCGCCCCGAATGCCGGCTTTTGCAGGGCATGTATACATACACGTGTTACACATTCATCAAGTGTTTTCACAGCTGATGCAGCATTGCTTTTGAAATGCAATACGGAAGGTCACGCACTACTACAAACCAACGCATCGTCGTAATCCTATACACCTTAAAATATACAAACACAAAGCAAGCATTATAAATCAAAGTTATAAAATACAGTATAAACCTTTAGAGAAAATTTATGACACGTAAGACATATTGTTCCATAGTCATCAAAAAGCAGACAGAGGAAAGATATTTTCCATTTGTTCTTCTTTTTTCCCTTTGCAGTCTCTAGACCAGTCTACATCATTCAAACATCTAAACAGATGGATAAATTCTCTCTCTTTCATTCCACAGTCTCTGCTCTTTCTCAGAAAGCACAAATTACAGTCTTCTAATCTGTCTTCTATAACGCTGTGTGTTTTATTAGGTATCTTTCTGCCAATGTAACCACAAATAAATGCCATGTTAAAAGTGTAATGTGATGAATCACAAATTCATGATCAGATTCATAAATCTATAACTTTAACCTAATGAGTATAGTCATCATATTATGTTTGAATCAGAATTTACGCACAACTTTCATGCTTTCATTTATGAATCACTGGTTACACTGCCGCCAAAGTAAACAATCACAACTCAAGAATTAGGAATTAAAATAAACCTCTTGAGGGGCGTGGCCAAGTAAGAGATGAGGCGGAAGGGCCAAAACAAACAAACAAACAAACAAACAAAAATAACAAAGATGTTCACACTAACAAGCAATAAGTCATGGCTTGTAATTTGTCTCTGCTGGATATGTGACAACTGCTGAAATAGGGACTAACTGTTGTAAGCGGGGAACTGTAGAAAAGTCAGACTACACATTCCATAAGATTGGTCCGAGAAATCATTCAAGCCAATTGTTTGGATTTGTCACTTTACCACATCGTACCTAATTTGCATACAACTGAGAAAATCTTGGTCGCTATAATCATGGCTCCATATCAGGCATGCATGTTGCCTGTTGCTTTGCCACATATTAGTGTGAACGTAGGGTAACTGTCAACATGCAAAAGGTAAAATGTAAAGATGTAAAGTAAGCACTGAACATGCCATAACTTGCAAAAAACATCTAGAAAACTGACTGTACCTACAGTTCATTAAAAAAATATGGAAGGTATTTCATTCATGATTTTTTCTGCCAATAATTGGTTATGATGTTGTTACCATCGTTTTGTAACGAACTTTCACAAATACAAAAAGATTAACAAGCTTTTATAAATGTTAACTATCTAACATTTTTCCTTACTGTGTTTTTTAACAATGGTAACAATTTTAACAACTGAAGACTTCTCGATGGATAAATGTAGCTAGCTAATATAACACGGCATGACAGGCAGAATATCGCTAGCATTGATTGTTTAGATAGCTCACTATGTTGGACAGTTTTCTCTTCAATACAGAGCTATCAAATCATAAAAACAATATTACATGCTACATAATATGATATAAAAATTTAGGAAATTATTGTGATATTCGAATGACACGAGCACTTGTCTTGTTTATACATATTTCAGGAGCATTCAGTACATTTATAAGACTCCTCTCAGTGTTATGCTAACACAATGCTAACATGCACAACGACCTGCTGGTTATACAGTGAAGCATCTTTCTGACTGACTGATAATTTCATGCTCCACTTCCCATGCAGGTCTTTCAGTCTAAAAGAAGATACAGTAAAAAGGGATACAGAACTAAAGTACACTCCTATTGAACTGTCAGCGATCCAGTGCAAAATGCTAAAATTCATGTCTAGTTAGCATTCAATCAATAGGACTCCCTCATTGAGTAGCAACCAGGTCAACAACCCCATTGTATAAAAAGAGCAGTGTGTCTGAGATTTTTTTGTTAAAAATGAAAATAAAGAGAAAAACAAAACAAAACAAGAACTGTGTCAGGGGAAATAAATGATATTTCTTCTGTAATTAGCTACCGAAATCTCACTCAGTCTTGCTAGCTAGCTGATGCTGGGTGACTAACAGTGAGTGTTTTTAGAATCTAGCTAGGCTATATATTATCTGCAACAAATAGTTTTATCTATAAGTTATCAGTTTAGTGTCCCTGTACCTTGTTTCAGGCTGGAACAAGAATTAATAATTAAGGATTAATTACTGAATCTTGTTGTACATGTACAATGACAATAAAAATATCTGTAATCAGCTAGCTGTTAGCTAGCTACTGAACAGGCTATGATGGTGTTAAGGTTTTTAGTGACTCTTGTTTGTGAATAAGCAGCATGTCAACATGTACGTAGTTTGAAAATACTTTTAGGTTTCTCTCAGAATAAATTACAGCTAGAAATCATCTATCTGACACTACAGTTTGTTACGTATTACAGGTACAGCCTGATGAATTCTAATTGTTTAAGTGTAAAAATATTAGCACAGTCTCAATGGAGACGGAAAACACAGAGACGGGAAAAGCACATTTATAACAACTGTACTAACCAAGATTCAATAACATTGTGAACCACATTTATTAGCCCTATATAATTTATATTTGTTTGCATATAGTACACACTAATGTACCCCTCAGGAGGTCATAGAAGTTGGATTTTATACAGTAATGTAGCAATAAAATAGAGTGGGAACTTATCGTACATATGATCTAAACAAAATATAATTTAAAAAATTGTTAAAAGTGGTTTTAAATTTGAGAGAATAATTTTTTTGACCTTGCATACTTCTAATATTACTTTTGGATAAATCTAATATTTTCCAGGTTATTCAAAAGGTAAGTATTTTTGGGGCTTTTTTCTTTCTTTTTTTAGATAAATCTTGTTTTGACCAGACTGGATGAGTATTGAGTGTATTTTTCTCAGTTAAATCCAATAAATCTTTTTACTCCATGAATTAAACTGTTAAAACACAAACAATAAAAATGAGCACAAGAAATAATAATTATTTTATGGTACTGTTTTTTTTTTATTGTGATTATATTAAAACTATGATCAATGTTTTGATATGGAAAATGTATCTTGGCACACATACAATCATATAACGAAATTTCTTACTGAGGGATGGGCCTTTTAGCAACTGCTATTTGAACATCTGGATTTTGAATCAGGCAATCAATGCATAAAAGTCATACAGATTCAGCTATTCATATCCAACATCAGAATTAGGGAAAACTAATTTGATCTCAGTGAATATTTCAGAAACTTCTGATCTCCTGCGATTTTCACACACAACAGTCGCTAGTGTTTACAGAGAACAATGTGGAAAACAAAAAACATCCAACGAACAGTGGCTCCATGGGTTGGAATAAAATGACTTGTTGATGAGAGAGGTTACAGAAAAGTGTCCAGACTGGTTGAAGCTAACAGAAAGGCTACGGTAACTTAAATAACAACTCTGTACAACTGCGATGAGCTGAAAAGCATCTCGGAACACACACGCCAAAACTGCTTCAGGTTCCACTCCTGTCAGCCATTGAGCACAGCCATTTTCAGTGCAACTGTTTCAAACTGACCTGGACATGGAGCTGTAGGGGAGAGCGGGGAGACTTGGGATGGGGAGACTTGGGACAGTTTGTATTCCCATAAATTAATTTC
>JAOTRR010000033.1:14155197-14174846 GCA_028570945.1 Gogo arcuatus
GAACAGGAGTCTTACAATCAACAACAAGTTCCTATTAAAGTGGCCGGTGAGTGTAAGTCTCCATTGTACCATTTTCTCTTGGTTATAACGTACACTAGTCGTGAGACGTGGGCCCATCAGCCATCAGAGGAAGTCAAAAAGGCCATGCAGAAAACGGTAATGAAATGGAACTTAAATGATCTTGTGAGCTAGTTATTTTTCCCCATAAGCATTGTGGTGTTCAGATGATTCAAGCTGTGTATCAGTTTACACTTGATCAATGAGATATGATGCTTTGGGGAATGTCTGTCCAATAATTTTGGCTCGGATGGAAGTGGAAGTGAGATTAACAATACAATAGGTGATGTAATCATGGAGTACTTAATGGCTACAAAGATATTTTCCAGTTTTAAAAAAATGCTTGGTTATATTCATGTATGTCATAAATAAATTTATACCACAGTACTGATGAGTGTTCGAATCTGATTGGTCTGAAGGTGTTGATTCATGTTTATACAGTATTAATGTGCTCATTCTAATATGTTATTGTTTCTGTAGTAACAGCTTACACAGGAACTTGTATGCTGGATGCTTCACAATAATGTAAGGATGATAATAATTGGTTGGTTGAAAAATTGCTACTTAACAAGGGGGAAAATAGGATAATTGTTGATATAGTGAAACTTCTGTAAGGAGACATTTATTTAACATTCATGGAAGGAGTCTCCAGTGTCACTGCTCTAACTTTATCACAGAGGAGCTTACGTTTTGCTGTTTCTCTGTAACATGACAAGCCACTGTATGTTTATTGCTTTGTTACCTTTTGAGTTAAAAAAAAAAAAGGCTGGTGAGGATCACTGTTTATTGCTGCTATAACAAGTGACAATAGGAATTACTCCATTATGTGGATTGACATTAAAATATAACTATAAACAATTAAAATGATATCAAGTCAAGGAGCATGTATCCTATCACTGAAAATGTGTGTGCAAAGGTAAACATAGAATTGTGTAATGGGCCTGAGGGAGATATTAGTCATTGATTGGGAAGCAAGGAGCGGATTGCACACACAGTAAGCAGCTTAAGGGAACACAAATAACAACATGGAAAGTTAAACGATTGTTCTATTGGACAAAAGGAATTGTAAATTAATGATTGTAAGAGTAAGGAAAGTAAAGTAAGTAAATGGTGTTCATGGCCTTCTGCTTACAATCATTAGCTTATAATAAACCATGTAAAATCTGTTAGGCTGTATAGACACTATAATTTTGTTCAGGTTTATAACAGACATTTAAGTAAAAACAGTGAACATCCACAGCTAAAAGAAGAAGAAGAAGAAGAAGAAGAAGAAGAAGAAATACTGGAAAATGATTTTTATTAAAACATTTTCTTATCATGTAATGTAATGATTTTAATGATTCGAACATCCAGGATATTTCCAGTGTAAATAGTTAAATTGTATTTGAATGAAGAATTGGCCAGTTTGATCTAGATCGCTCTGTACTCGAAATACAACTTTTTTCCCCTGTTTCCTTGAAGTGCAGGATCATTACAGATTACAGCAAATATCACAGAAGTCCTCTGTGTCCATTAAATCACCCTCAATTCTGTGGAAAGCAAAAGGTTGTTTGAAAGGGAGGGTGAACTTGGGTAATCTGGGACAATTCTTTAAGAAAATTGACTTCTCTAATGTTTTCTGTCCTCCAGCCAATATCTTTGCATGACCCATTAAGGATTTCTAAAACTCCCAACATAATGGAAAAAAATAGCAGATATTTTGCTCCTTAATGATAATTGCTCCTCATTACAGTATGATAATATTATTTCTAAGTGTGTTACATTCATGATTTGGATTGGTCAGAAGGCCCCTGTGAGGTTTGAACCTGGAACCTTCTTGTGAGGCAACAGTGCTAAACACTGCACCACCATGCCGCCTGTATTCCCACCTCCCACCCGGTATTCCCAGGATAGGCTCCGGCTCCACCATGACTGACCAGGATAAAACTCTTACAGAAGATATATGAACAAATGATTAACCACACAAGGCGTAAAAGGTTTATCGACTCGACTGAGTCAGTCAGACTGAGTCAGTGTCATTGGTTTAGTGGTCTTATTTTAAAACTCGTCTTAACTGTGATATATGAAAAACAAACAAACAAACAAAAACCCAGCATCACTAATCACTATCATTAAGGATCATATGCCATATGGTTACCATAATATTGGAACAAATTGTATAACTTTGTGACTTTTGTTTTGAGAGAAACACGAATGGAAACAAATCAGGAAGTTAAAAAAAAGACAAATAAATAAATAAAAGAGCACTAACACCATGCTGAACACTTTATTCTGATGTGCACCGCAGTGTCCCTTGCGAGGCCTAGACATTCCTCTCTGATGATCATCACCTTCCGCTGGTTCTCGCGAGAGGAGAGGGTCTGAGAGCTGCCGTTCAGGAAATCTCGCGAGAACAGGGGCAGCTTGTATGGTGTAGTAGAGAGGGAGTGGGAGAGGAGAGGGTGAGAGGAGGAGGGGGTACTCACAAAGATGTTGCGTGATTTTTTTGGAAATTTATTTATTTAAATAAAAAAAATGGCCGCCGCAGAGAGCGGAGAGGAGAGACTGTAAGTGTGAATGGCTATGTTCATGTTGTAATGTTGTGGCGAATTCAAACGGCGGGTGCCGCAAATCGCTATTGCGTATTTTATCGCAGCTAACCATTATTGTGTGTGGTGGAAAAAAAACGTTAGCTTGCTAAGTCCGTTAGCTTTAGCTATAGCTTTAGCTTGGCATAACGTCACTTGTATTTCCCCCCATTGCTTTTCCCAGATCATGGATGGACACTTTTAGCTTACTTGCTAACCAGCTAGCTAGCTACCTACTAGGAGGAGGTGTGTGTGTATGTGTGTTTGTGTCATTTTCTGACGTTACTCTGAACTCTTAGCTAAGCTAATATCACATTTAACGTGCAACACTACAGCAGCTTCCTGTCGCTTATCTGATATCTGACTGAAAGCATGTTTACATCCTAAACTCTGCACATTTTTAAAACAAGTGCTGCTCATTTTTAATGGCTGTCAAAACACCAGGCAGTTAGAAGTTAGCTGGCTGAGAAGCTAGTGCACAGCTGTATGCTGGAATTACATTTTGTCCCAAAAACCTGTTTAGCTCATTTTCTCATATGCTGTGATGATAGAATATAAATCCTCATGTATGTGCAGGTTTGTTTATGTGGCTGCACATCCATCCAAGTTTGCACATGCATGCAAGTTAGTTTGTTTGGTTTCTAAATGCACAGCACTATATTGATATTCTAGCAATTTCAGCTCACTGTTTGTTTCTGAGGTGCTCTTACATCAAGTGTCCATGAAATTAAATATTTAGTGTTTCAGAACACCTTGTTGTACCTGGTCTCCTGGTATTATGGACACCAATAGGATAATATATTTAGAAAAAAAATAGTTTCGGATATTTAAATTTATACTTCTGTCACTCCTGGGATTTTTTTTTTTTTTGATGATTCATCCTGTACTGGTCTTGTGTTTATCCAATTAAATCGTCTCTATACTGTTTATGTCCCGCCCCTGGGGAGAGGGGGGCGTGTCTTGCTCGACAGCTTGCTAACAGCAAATTAGGGGTGTAATAAATTCAAATTCAGTACATATATTTTCAACACAGAACCACAAAATAAGCATTGCCTGAATATAGGTTTCCATTTTGACATGATGCTTTAAACTGAATGTCAGTGTTTGTTTACGTGATCCATTCTGACTCTTAGCAGCGTACAACGAAACGTTAAGGCATGAATCACAAGGTGGGCGTGTCTAAAGCGCAGGGCTTTTCTTATTCTGCCTCAGAAGCTACATTTGCATGCACACATTTTTTACATATGGATTCTGAACGTACCGTTGACTTGAAAGCGCATGTTTATATGTCCTAAGTGTGCAGTCGGAATAGAATTCCGGACATTTGCACAATCCCGCATAGCTGGCTTACTCTGCTCCGTAAAGATGGATCAGTTTCCCTCATCTGTAAAATGACACAAAGTCATCACTGCGTGAAGGTGTACTGAACACGCACAGAAGCTTTCAGGTGCAGAAGACAATCGGATCGAGTGTTTACATGCCTAATATTTTCCTATCGAACGGATTGTCTACACCACCTCTTTCAATCCGAATCAGTTTCATTCCGAATGAGCTGTTTACGTGAAGAAATATCGTTCCGATCGAGCTTAAGTCTGATTATTTACGGATTATTAGGGTCCGTGTAAACGTAGCTAGAGTCATGCAGCTCTCTGTAGTGCAAGGCGTGTTTTTGAATCCTGCGTTCTCCACTTCCTAATCTCGGAGTTGATTTCTTTAGCCCAGATTGATTTAGTGAGGAAAGTTTGCCTGAATGAGAGTTGGTGTGTGTGTGTGTCCTATCAGCGTCATAACTAAATGGGAAGTTGAAATTCTTCCAAACACCAGGCCTTAAAGACTTGGAGGAAACTTCCAGCTTCTGCTTGCTGCTCAATGTACGAGCTACTACATCAGCGTATTGCCTCATCCAAAAAAACAAAACAAAAACCCCAACAAGCTTAAATGGTGCAATAGTTGATTTTTTACTCTTTACACATACCAATAACATGGAATTGTATGTAGAACATGACTAAAAAAAAAAGTGATGGATTAAGCCTGGGTCTTGGCAAAAGTTTATAAAGTCACTGAGAAAACCTGTTTGGAAAACTGACTTCTGGTCCAGAATGCTTGTTTGTGTTTGGATGCGTCTCCTGTCAGTTATTTTATAGACATGCTATGGGCCACCTAAGAATCCGAACACCGAACCCACCAAACCGTTAGAAGAAGACAAATCGTACCTAATGCAAAGACAAAGAGGAAGCTACTTTGTTTTTAAAGGTTTGATTAAGCTTAAATATTTATTACGCATCACGTATTATAAGCGCTGTTTCAAGACAAATAGGAAACCGATGTATGTATCGTGAATATCGATGCAGAGAAATATCGAATAGAGAGCCTCGTATCGTATCGCATCATATCATTACGTCCCTACAGCAAACGCGAGTTTTTTGGCTGTGCGTCTTCTCGCAGCGTATTCCCTTTTCTGAGAGCGTTTTCTCAACTTTGAGCTGTTCTCAGACAGACCGAGGACGTGATTCCGTCTTTATACACTGTCCAGGCTTCTCCATTAGTATGAGTCAGTAATATTTTGTCAAGAAGCATAATATTTCAAATGAATTGTAAGCCTAACATGCATCAGATGTCTCCTGATGACAGTCTTACGGCTCTCTGTCGCCGTTATTGACCTCGGCTTAAACGTACAGCGCAACTCCAAAAACACAAGTTTAGGATGTCGTCCTGTTTAAACTGGACAGGCGTAGGGGCGAGACAGCGGTTCGAAATCCTCCACAGCTGACAGAAAATGCTCTTGCTGTTTCTCATAGATAGTTAGCTAGTTCGCAAAGCTACTCTTGAGTTTGTGTTTAGATTTTAGGGTGTGGCGTCTCTTAAACGCTGTTGGCTGTTGTGCAGATCAGTCGAGCATTTCACCACGCCATCTGTCTGACGTCTTGTTTTTAAAGTAAATACGTCAACAAATTGAATCAAAGTCAATTCATAGGGACTTGATCCAGGATCTGTGTGTGTGTGTGTGTGTGTGTGTGTGTGTTGTGTAAAACAGCACATTGCACTATCATGTTAAACAGACTTGATACATTAGACAGATTTTCAGATTTAGGCTTGAGCTGGCTTCCTGTTCATAGCTAACATTTAAGCAGCATGTGTGTGTGTGTGTGTGTGTGTGTGAGGTATTGCTGGGGATTTACCCAAACTATGTGAAATGAAATCATCCTATTTGTAAGTGCAATGCATTTGGGATTTCCAAAACCTCCCATAACGCACGTATGTGAACGTATGCAAGAGATTTTCTTTCAGAGAGCATTAAAATTGGAAGAGAAGAGTGCAGTCAGGCTGACCTGATGTGACCCGTGTGATGCACTCACTCACACGCACTCAGAGACACACACACACACACACACACACACACACACACACACAGAGACACACACAGAGAGACAGTGCTGCTGAGTCCCTTCCTGAGTGTGATGGCCGGCTACGTTTGCTTTTTGAATTTTGCAGTGTGACTAAAACGAGGCAGAAAAGGACATGCATGATAGTTTCACACAGGTTAAAATGATGGTTTTTTGGTTGCTTATTGTATCATCATCATCAGCGGAGTTAAAAGATGTTGTTCTTCTCTCTCTCTCTCTCTCTCTCTCTCTCTCTGCTCTTTACAAAGTTGCTCTTCCTGGACTAACTTTTCTTTCACAGGTCCTGCACTTAAATGTGCAAGTTGTACAAATGATAATAATAGGAAAGACCGATCCCATGCTCTTAATATGATAACAGCACCAGAGCTCTGATGTATCCGGGATGACACACTATCAGCTTTTCCTTTTCTTTTCTTTTTTAATTAAGAACATTACACGCTTTTAGACGAAATGCTTCAGTGGATCGGACGAGGGAAATGCAAATGCGATCTAATATCGCTCCGGAGTATCTGAAACATTTTGATCATTTCCATGAAGTTGCCTACCACGTATAAGCCTAAGTAAGGAAAAAAACATTTTGGACTTGCGTCTTTTGCGAACTTCTTTTGCTGAGTTATTAAGAACGTTACAGAAGTGAAAAGCGACAGGCTTTGCGTCAGGAAATGCAAATCGGGTTCCACCATTTTATCAAAAGGAAGCTGATCCTGAAGTCTTTTATTCCTCTTCTACCACAGCAGTTTGCCAATGAGCAAAATATTTTATTAATTAAAGAATGACGCATCATACCTTTTTATCCATTTATAATTGTATTTCATGAAAAAAGTTCCTGTTCTCTGCCGTATACTGTTGTTTCCTCTCCTGAAGACTTTCCTGTGTCGGAAAACTTTAGTTGCAGCTTTACTTCTGACTGGGAACAAAGTGCTGACACTGGAGACTCCTTGCAGAAATACAGAAACCTTACTATAGGACTGATTTGTTACCATGGAAACGATAACGTAGACCAAGCGCATTAGTGTAAATCGAAAAATAATCAACATCAGAGTTCACATTTGTTCTGGTTTGGTTTAGATGTGCTGTTCCTGTACCTCAGTATCAGACCGGGTCGCACTTAATAAAAATAAATTCACTAAACGTTCCCGCTTGGTACTTTATCCATTTCCTGCCTGTGTGTGTGGTTTACAGAGTGTAATGTTGTTCTAAGGTGCAGTCTTGTGTTTACCCCTCGGGGTGGTGCTTTTGTGCTTATGCGAACACGGCAATCACACCCGGGTTTATTCCTGCGTTCAACTTACCTCGGAAGTGGAAAGCCGGAGCTCTGAATTACGTCATTTTCGACCTCGAGTTACAGGGTGATCTTCTGTTTGTTAAACAACAAGCTAGCTAGCTAACTGTCATGAGTGGTGCACATTTCTGTCCTGTATAGTCAGTGTTCTAGATTCAACAAGCCAATATGTCTCTAAAGTGAATACTTGTATACACAGTAGGTGTAACTCATTAAAATGAAGAAGTGCTACTGCGGCTGCGTCCGAATACGGATACTTCTATACTATTAGTACGCAAAAAGCAGTATGCAGGGTGTCTGAATACTCAGTAGGCATTTAGTAGTAGTTGAATGAAAGCCATGGCCTAAAGGTTAGAGAAGCTTTGGGACCAAAAGGTCGTCGGTTCGATTCCCTAGACCTGCAGGAATGGCTGAAGTGCCCTTGAGCAAGGCACCTAACCGGGCTGTCCACTGCTGTGGGTATGTCAGGGTCCTGTTGTATGTCGCTCTGGATAAGAGCGTCTGCCAAATGCCTGTAATGTAATCTAATACGCTGAAGAAGCAGAAGAAGAACAAAAGGGGAATAATAGAAAGAAGATGGCCGCTTGTTGCAGCGGTAGTTTTTAAACATTTCTGCTGTTTCAGAAATGTTTTTAAACATTTCGTGGCATACATGGGTATACATCATCTGTGAACATCTGGGTAAGAGGACAGGCAAGATGGCGGCGGAGTACGGCGAAATTGTGTCCTTAGTACTCGCTCGCATACTCGCAGAACGTACTACAGTTACGGTCGTGTAGTATCTGTTGTTGTTGTAGACGTGAGCTGCTAAACTGAGCCAAAGGACAGAGATACAGTATCGTGGAAAACAAACGCTGGATTCCACTTTTGAGCTAATTATTTATATAATTATCATTTATTTATTTATTTATGCGTGTTTTCCGTGCTCGGGTGATTTGTTTGATTTCTACGTGGCACGCGACATCACCGTATTTCTGGATAACGTGAATTGCATTTTAGTTTGTTAATTATATGCAGTGAGAAACCAAACCAGCAACCAAAAGTATTAATGTTGCTCTGATTCGGCGTAAGTAACTGACACCCTAATATGTATGAAAGCTCGCTTAAAGGTACACTGAGTACTTTTTGAGCCTTCCCTATGATTTTCATAGTACTTGCTGTTCTCTGGTTGCATGGTTGGCCAACGTTGGCCATAGCGTGTAGTATTTATCTGTCCAAATGCTTAAGCGCACACACGGCGTGGATGGTTTTATTAAATCGTGCCACGATCGAGACTGGAACACAGCTCAGTTTGCCGGGCCTCTGAGGAAGCGCCTGTGTAACTATTTTACAAATCAACATTGCTAGCTGACGGCTATTCTTCCCAAAAGAGCAGTGACCACAAGGACATTTTACTGCTTTCAGTATTTATTTTGAATACATTTATCACAAAGCAGACGGTGATGGCTTGCTGAAAGAAAGAAAGAAAAAAATACAGTACGCTGCGTGTAGAAACCGTGACGTTGGTGTTACTAACGAGAGCCGTATCACGACCCGTCTTCATCCGTGTACCGTTTTGGGATTGAGTGAATTTAATAACGTACGTTGTCACAACGAAACATTTCAGGATCTAAAGGTGTGTGTGATAGGAAACAGACCAGTTTCATGTCGTGCTGCTCAGTTCAGGTGGTTTCCCCATTTACTGCACTTTCATTTCTGGTCACAGATGAATGTTCGTACTATTTTAGTTGTGCGTTTTATTGACTATACCTTTAAAAAGGGACCAATATTTTTTTTTTTTTTTTTTTTAAATTTGCAAAAGGTGTGCCAGTGATTCTTTTTCAGATATACTGGTGATAAATCAAAAAACGTCCTCATACTTTCACACTTGTAGACTTTTCCATGATAAGTCAGTACATACCATGATACTTAAATCTGCTGCTGTTTATTAAATCAGTAGACTGCGACTTAAAAAAAAAAATGAAAACACAAATATATTTAACAAAAAATGAAGGGGAAAATGATATGCCACTTGTTTGCAGTTAATCAGTGATGCAGAACAAAACTCTCTTAATAAAGCATATCATAGTATAACTTACCACAATATCGTGAGGGTGTAACGATACACTCCGATCACGATTCGATTCATGATACTGGCATCACGATTTCGATTTGATCCAATTCTCAGAATATTTTGAA
This sequence comes from Gogo arcuatus, assembly GCA_028570945.1. Classification (NCBI taxonomy): domain Eukaryota; kingdom Metazoa; phylum Chordata; class Actinopteri; order Siluriformes; family Anchariidae; genus Gogo; species Gogo arcuatus. Next base: position 14,164,686 of record JAOTRR010000033.1, read on the forward strand.
CAAACGTTGAGTGAAGAAAAAAGATCATATACAATGGAAAACAATGTGCATTTTTGTCTGGATAAAACTAAGTAAATCAAATAATTACTACAAATGGAGGTTTCATATTGTAAACAAAATGCACTACAGGTTCACCATATCTTCATAATTAAGAAATACATTTATAAATTCTCCCAAAAATTTAGATTGAATAAACAAAGTGTCTGACTTTCTTTGGGGAAAATGATCGACTGAAACATAAGTTCTGTAGTAGAAATAGAGCTCCAAAGTCGGCTAAAATGCCGTTTTTCTGCATTGTCATTTGAAAGCTACTGAAGAGTTCGATGTAACGGTTATAACGCGGTCGTGAAACCGTATAACGTATGTTGGTTATTGCAATCTGGAGCTGTCGGGCTATCTGACCTCACAAGTGCAGACCTCGCAGGCTCTCCATGAAAGAATGCGATCATGTGACCAGCGTGCTCTCTGTATATTTAAACTCTATGGGTTATGCAGATTGGGACCTCTGGTGTTCAAACAGTGCAACTGCATTAGATGGATAATGAATAGAAAGCTAATTCCCACAATGTGAATCACACAGTCGCGTATTTGCATCGCAATGTATCATTACACCCCGACAGCATACCTGAATGTTCAATGGACTAACTCTTCTTAGAAGTTCTTAAGTTTTGTTTCTATACTAACAGCTAATTCACATGGATTTGTAAAGTGGACACTAAGGCTGGGTGATATGATAATATTGATATCATGATAAATTGTTCCATAATACACTTTTCTGAGATATTGTTTTATATAGATGATTTTTTTTTTACATTAACTTATTTAAAAAAAAAAACATTTTAATTTTTTAATTAAGTAAAACTTAAAATTTGAAAATTAAAAAAAAGCTTTCTCTTTCAGTGATAATTCTTTTTCTTTTTGTAACAATATAATACCTAAAATATATAAAATAAAAAATACATTAAATAAAATATTTAAAAAACTAATTAATAAACATTTCGAATAAAAAAATGTATTATGTTTATTAATAATAAGGAAATTCGTTATTATTTACAACAGTTTAAGGGCAATGCTACTTTAACTCTACGTTCACACCAAACGCGGCGAAAGCGTCAAAGTTTACTCTGGCTGCCCTGCCAGTGACGCTGGTAAGTTCATGGACGCTCTGTGACGTAGATGAAATAGGCGGCTCCAAGGTCCTTCAGAGTGTTTCGCCTTGTAAACTTTATTTATAAGGGCCGTAAAGCAAACGCACACATCAACTGGTATGTTTTAATAAAAATAGTAATAAAAAAATAAAAAAATTGGTTAACAGTCCCATTAGGGAGACCGGGTAGACTTTTACTTGTTTTTTGCCTTGTTGTTAAAAAAAAAAAAAAAAAAATCAACAGAAGTGACTGCTTTAATTTTAACTTATCCGACATACACGTCTTGTCTCGTAACACGTCCCATTCGACAGCATCGATCAAGTCACATGTAAGTAAATAGCCAACACTCTTTTGCATGCTATAGCGTTAGTTACTTCACCAACTCACCTGAAACACCTACAGTTCACGACACCTTGATCCATGCTTCAGTTTATTTATTTATTTATACAGGGACACATCATAAATTATGGGGAAACCCACCACTGCAATGATCAATTTCTCCTCCATGGGAGGCTACATGGGAACGGTTTGAATGGAACCAAAACTTACATGACTGTGTTCTCTAGTATTCTTTAGAGCGGAGCACTTCTACATTTTGATCGGTTGCACGATTCGATTGAAACACGTCATAGCTCATTACCAGAAAGTTGCGTGGACTTCAACTTTATTCTGTCGCCCGCACCGCCTGGGACGTGCTGCCACTGATCTCGCCGCCAGGAGCCGCTGGCTCGCATAGAGAATGAATGACTTCCGGTCGTTTTGACGCTCTCGCTGCGTTTGGTGTGAACGTAGCATAATGCTGGCAGCGAACCAACTCATCTATATCGTGATTGTAGAAATGCCTTTTGAGAATCAAAGGATATTTGTCATATCGTCCACCCCTACTGGACGTGCCACATAATCTGAAACTAATAATAAACAGCTTTCTATAAGGAGACGTTTATTGAATGTTTTTGGAAGGAGTCTCCAGCGTGAGCGCTTTGTAACACTCATACATAGAGCTGTAACTTTACATGAAGGAATGACTCTTCATGACTGCTACAATGTAAATGATAACAAGAACTAACATTAAATGTAACTACAAACGGATAAAAAGTATAGTGTGTCATTCTTTAGTTCATAAAAAGTTAATTGGTAAATTGCTGTGGTATAAGAGGAATAAAACACTCGGTAACAGCAACTTTATTTTAATTACTAAAATATTTAAATGAAAAGGACATTGTTTGTAACAATTAAGTTGATCTTAACCACATGGTCATCTTTTAAGCACTCCATTGTAATGTGTAATTTGTAAGGAATTAAACACGTGGAGCGTGCTATTTTCGGAAAATAATCAACAAGAGGATGGCGTGATGTGGCCCGATGCAAAGCGGAGTTACTGTCACCACATCGGAGTTGAATACGTTTCCAAAATCAGTGAGTGTTTTATTCCTCTTACACCACAGCAATTTGCAATCAATCAATTAAGAAAATCACACTTTTTTAAAAATCTGTTTATAGTTACTTTTTAATGTTGTAGAAATTCTGAGAAACAAGTTGTTTCCTGTTCTCACACACGCAGTAGCAGCTATAAACAGACTTTCTTTCACCAGCCTCTCTTTTTTTTTTTCCTCTCTGCTGAAAAAAAAAAACGCAGCTTCTCATGTTAGAGAAACTACAAACCACAATGTCTTATAAGTGTTGTATCAGGAACAGCTTTACCTCTGACTGTCACAAAGCGCCAGTTCTAGCAAATCAACACCCTCCGCCCAACCAGAATCAAATCGAGAATTTAACAGCGAAAAGGTTTTAAAATGATCTTAGGCAAAGCCCTTTGTACAGATTGCCGATTTTGATTTAAAAAAATTACAGGGAAAACAAGATGTATAATCCATATATTTGTTCGTATCCTGCATTTTATTTTACACCAACATCAGGTGTAAATCATTTGTGCTTTTTTCTTGCATCCTTGTGGCTTTTTTCTCCCCACGCGTAATACAAAAAAAAAAAAAAAAAAGAATTGGCCTCCAACCTAAAATGCCCACAAAAGGGCCAGCGGTGGCCTTGAGGGAGATTCCACCAGCACTTTCACTCATCAGAAGGTACAGTAATCTCACCCTCGCACAACAGCTGGGGAATCTTCACACTCCACTCGAGCGAGGTGGAACGACGCGGATGGTGATTTCCCTGCACTTCTTCGCTCGATTGCAACTAAATGCAGTCTCGCTGTTTCTAATTTTGATCATGGAAAATTCATCACCTGGTTAACTTTCTGCAGACTGCTTCTTAATAAACTTTTACTGTAAAGTAGCACAGATTTTTGCGGTCACAGATTTTTTTTGTCTCTGGTTCTTTTTCTGCTTTAGGCTTTGACACCTTGCCAGACTTTTGATGTGATAACAAAACACACATTTAGATAAAATCAGAGGTCATAACTGCTGCATAGATATGCATATGGAAATTACAGCTGCATTTTTAATTACTTTGTTGATTTTGCGTTCTGTCTAACTCGCCGTCTTTCTTTTTGTGTTGTGCGCAGAGGTGACGGAAAGGGGGAGGACCAGGAGGGTTCTAAAGAAGCAACTCAAAAACAGAAGAAAAGCAAAAAAGAGCAGGAACAGGATGTGGAAAGAGCCGAGCCTGCCGTTGCTGAGGGGGACGACGGACAGCGAGCGGAGGCGGGTCAATCCGAGCCCTCGGCACCTGAGCCTGCAGCGGCCCACGGCTCTCCGGAAGCTTCTTCCTCGGCCAAGCAGCGGCGATCCATCATTCGGGACCGCGGGCCTTTGTACGATGACCCCTCGCTGCCTCAGGGCTGGACGCGCAAACTCAAACAGCGCAAGTCGGGACGATCGGCTGGCAAATTCGACGTCTACCTGATCAAGTGAGTAGTCCGTACAGCTGTCGATTACATGAGATCTTGCAATTATGAAGACAATTATCACCACTAACGTTTACTGTGGTTCAGGTAAGAATGTAGTCATAACAGAATATTGTGGTCTCATAACCTAACGTTTTATCTTGGATTCTATTAATGTGGTATGAACGATGTTCGATGTTAAATAGTGGTTTTGAAATGGATGGCAGACATGCACACACATTCCAGGATGGCTTTGGTTAACTCAGCAAAGCTCTCTCATAATATTTGTGATCCACAGACTTTTTTTAAAACCATACATGTACTGCTGGAGGAGGTGAAATAGATGAGTGGAAGTGTAATGTAGTGATATGGGTCAGATGAGGCTTGCCTGGGCTCTGGAGTGCGGAGACAAACAACCTGGGTGACGTCTTGTACTCCAGTGAGCTCTACGTCACAATGCCTAATTCAATATAACTCTAAATTTCCTGCACACAGATTTATAATGTTTTTATTTATTTATAGTTTTCATAATTTATTTTTACAAGAGGAGTCTTGTGCTGGTCGATTGCCTGAGAGATGTGTTTTAATCTAGAGCTGTGATCTGATTGATTTACGAGATGCACTGCAAAGTTGAAGAATTCAGTGGTGTGAATGTGAAGTGGTGTGAATTGTTCGACTGGCTCATCTGATACGATGGGCAGTTAAATAATACACAACCTGTGGGAGTTTGTGAGTCAGCCTCAACCAGTGCTTCCCAGTTCCCACACCATTTTCTCTATCTGTAACGGCATGAAAGAAAGTGCTTGACTTTGGAGGGATTTACAGCCTGAGCAAGGATTATTAGCTCAGCATTTTTTGTGTTTGTCATCTGTCTTAAAATATGTAGCAAACCTCTTTTTCTTTATTTTTCCAGCCCAGAAGGGAAAGCCTTCCGTTCCAAAGTGGAGCTCATGGCGTACTTCCAAAAGGTGGGTGACACCACCACAGACCCAAATGACTTTGACTTTACGGTCACGGGGCGCGGGAGCCCATCGCGCAGGGAGAAGAGACCGCCGAAGAAGCCCAAAGTGGCCAAGCCGACTGGCCGAGGGAGGGGCCGGCCGAAGGGCAGTGGCAAAGTACGGCAGGCCACAGAGGGTGTAGCGGTGAAACGTGTGGTAGAAAAGAGTCCGGGCAAACTCCTCGTAAAGATGCCCTTCGTGGCTCCAAAAACGGAGGCAGGATCACCCTCGGGGCAAGTCCCTGTCGTCAAACAGCGCCCAGGACGCAAGAGGAAAGCGGAAAAAGAGCAGGCGAGTGCGCCAAAGAAACGCGGCAGGAAGCCAGCAGCTGCTTCTCAGTCTGCGGCAGGAGGGACAGGCTCGAGTGCAGCTTACGCTGCTGCGGCTATCGCGACATCGGAGGCCAAGAAGAAAGCGCAAAAGGAATTGGCAGCCAAGCCTGTGCAAGAGAAGGCGCTTCCCATCAAGAAGCGCAAGACACGGGAGACTATGGAGGAGGCAGAAGGGTCCGCTACGACTACACCCGAGGCACCAAGCAGCGTAGCAAAACGGCCTGCGAGTCAAACGGCGCCCTCTGCTGGAGTGGAGTCAGAAATGGGACAGAAGCTTCACAAGCACTCAAGCCGGAAGCATAAAGAAGCAATGGATTCTGGAAATGGCAGCAGCAGTGGACCAAAAGTCCACAAAAAGAGAGATCAGCGTGAGCAACAACTGAAACACCTCCACCATCACCATCATCACCACCATCACCAACACCACCTGCCCCTGATGGAGCCGTCCATCTTCACCCCGCAGGCTCACCAGCTTTCCCTCGGCCACTCCATGCACGGAGGACCCCCGGTGGAGAACGAGCCCCAGGACTTGAGCACTTCCAGATCGAGACAGGAGCCGCTAGCCTGCAGGGAGGAGGCCCGAACCGACAGTCACACGGTTAGAGACACTTCAGGCAAGATGGCAGCAACAGAGTTGCGAACCCAACAGCAGCAGCAGCAGCAGCAGCAGCAGCATGGCACTGTGACGGGGGATGGAAAGGAACTGAGAGACATTGTTCCTCCTTCCGCCGTTCCCAGGCCAAGTCGAGAAGAAACAGTCGAGTCCAGGACGCCTGTGAGCGAACGCGTGAGCTGAAGGATGTGACTGACATTGAGACTAACTGACCAATCAGCAGCAACGGCTGTGTTCTCACGCAGGAATAGAGGCACTCACAGGGGGAGGAGTTGTTTTTTTGTTTGTTGGTTTGTTTGTTTGTTTTATTTTATTATTATTATTTTTTAAACAAGAAATAATGAAAAAAATCCACAAAAATGTAAATGTACTTACAAAAGGCAGCTGTTGTGTCGAGTGTTGTGAGTTGGATGCGGAGCAATGATAAAATCGCTGGCATACTGCTTCTGAATGAATTCTCAGATTTCTTTTTGTTTGCCCAGTTTCATTTTTATCGTTATATTAATATAGAAATCATAGGAACCACGTGTTATTGCTTCATTAGAGCTTCTAGGAAATAGCAAGACACTGAGATAGTAATGGATGCACAAGTAACACTTCACTGGGAAGCTGATTTACAACTCAGCTTTCCCTGCCAAAACCAGACGCCTCACAAACATGTTATAAATAAGGGTTGATTTTGCAGCATAATCCTCGTTTTTTTCTTCATATTATAGAAGTGACTATTAGAAGAAGGCAGTCTGGTTAACTGCATGGAGAGTGTCAGCTCTTTATAAAAATAAGGCCACACATCATGGAAAATAAAACTGCAGCACTTGTACCCTATCAATCATGGTTTAAACAAGAGAGGCTAATCAAACCCTGAGAGACAGTTTACGGGATGAGAAGAGGACCATTCTTTCTTTTTTTGTTTTTGGACATCAATCATGCTTTGCGATGGCTGGTTCAGTTCTGAACATCAGTGTCTTTCTCTTGTTCTTGCATTTTAAACACACAGACGTAGAGAGGAATGTTTGAACGCTGAGTAATGTGATTAACCTCGCCATCTGCTTCAGCAGTGCCGGATACCAGACTAATATAGTAATAGAGTAGGAAAGGTTTTCACTGTCATACCTTCTTCTTCTTCAGTGTTTTGGGGGGGAGGGGTTAAGCACAAACGGATTTGTGAATGAACTTTGAAAGCACAGTCTAAATAAGTGTGTGGAAAGAGAACAAAAAAAAAAAGAAATGAAATTCCAAAGCGGTGCGTTCTAGCACATTTTCTTCTTCTTCTTCCTTATTTTTTTCCCCTTTTTGTCTTTCTAGCTTTTTTTTTTTTTTTCTATAAACATAAAGTGAAATTGAAATTGAAAACAGTGGCCTTGTGTTTCCTAAACACATCAGAGCCAACAGTGTTTGCAAATGTAGCCATTCAGTTTTTTTCTTCTTCTTGTCATGGTGATGGAGAGCAAATAGGGAAGTCGATGTGAACAGAAGACGCAATATAATATGCGTGCTGTATTTATTTCCTCTCATACGACAGCTGCGATGGTTCCCACAGGACGGTTTTCACGTTGACTCAATCCAAATCTTGACCCAAACAGAGACGGAGTTCAGCGAAGGGAAAACAAAGACATGTAGAGAGAATCCCTGCTTTGCCTTGGTTTACATTTAAAATGTCATTACAGTGATAGAACTTCTGGGGTTTACAGGGTTGCCATATTGTATGGAGCCGTATAAATGGCTTAAATTAAAAAAGAAGAAAAAAGTGCATTGGAAATTCATTAGAACGTATTAAACGTTCACACAATTAGCCATTTTTGTATTTATTTATGCACTTGGGAGATCACGAAGTTCAGCCAACCGAGTAAAGCCTTTGATAAATTTACATCCATTAAGTATGTTTTTATACTATAGGTGGAATATTGTTGAGATAGCAGGGCCTCCACAAATTTTTGAAGTCACACCAGTCATACATTTGTTTCACATCCGTTTTATCTTCTTTTAGTGCAGACCGTAGTGCAGTTTGTAGACTCACAGCGGATGTGAGGTATATCCTTCCTCATTTCATTCCTTTCAGCGACCTTTTTTATTCCCCTCTCCTGTAAAGCCACGAGGTACTGACACAAGACAGTACGCATAAAGACGCATAAAGAAAGTAACAGTGATGAGTGATTGCAGCAAGGCACTCGGTCGATGTACAGAAATACACGTATGGAGACGAGACGATGCCTGACCACGGGCTAATCTCATCTGTTTTATTTAAAGTCATAATAACGGCCAATGATGTGCAAGTGGAGGCCGTTACGACGAGTCGTTAACTTCTCTTATATGAAGCAGTGCTTTTATGGTAATGGAAACATTTTAATTGGTAATAACTTAAAGACATCCCTCTTTTTTTTTTTTTTTCTTTCGTTCTACAGGAAACCTTCTGGCTGAGAAGAATTGATAGCCATTGAAGTGTTTGCGCTTCAATTTCTCCATCCTTACTGATAACCATGATACTGACTAAGGTCAAATCATGCTCTTCGTTTCTTGTTTAACTTTGAATCCACAGATTTGTAGATTTTTTCCCCTCCCATTTTTATGAAGTGTGCTTTAGAATAGTGAGTGTTTCATTATCCGGTATCACAAAGATGTTGGAAAACCTAACTAACTGTGTAGATCGAATTAGATTTTAACAATCACTACGGAAAAATACTTTTTTTTTTTTTTTTTTTTAAAGGTTTCTACTAGTATCTATTTTTTTTCCTTCCCTTTCATCGAAGGTCAGTGGACAGAAGTGGTGCTTGACAGTCCTTGTCCTTTAGCCTCCTCTCCACCTCGACCCTAGCCAGTGGGGAAGAGGACACTAGAGAAACTAGAGCACTTGTGCTCTAGAGAAAAGGGCTATGAAATAATCTCAAAAAAAAAAAAAGAAAGGTTGATTCGAATGCATTCATAGGTGCATTCGGAACATGGTTACCTGCTTGAGGTCCGATCACTGAGGTCTCAAGCATCTTCAGATCCCACTAGCTTGCTCTGTTCCACCAGATCACATGTATCGAGCGCTCACCTCAGCTGGAAAAAAAGAAATTTGAGGGTGTTCGATGTGTGTGACCTGCTGGAACAGAGATCTTAACCAGTGGACTATGACGCACATGACCTACATGTGGTCGACATCGTCGTCCCTGGGCTGACTAATCTGAGAGGGAAGGCTTGAGGACTACAGTGTTGAGTAAGCAAGTACAGCATGAAATGCATTGTGACAAACTGGCGTGAGATTAAAAAAAAACAGGATCACGTCAGTCGTAGTGGTCGTGGCTCTACGTTAAATTAATGTGTAAATATTGACAGCGCTGTGTGGGAGACAAACAGCAGCCGTCTGCCACAGGATGGGGCAGTGCCTTCATTTCTGGAATCTGACCAAGGTGGCCTTTGATTTAAAAAAGGAGACGCTTTTATCCCAAAACAAGAGGTGAAATCAAGACGGGCTGATTGGTCATTTTTTAAAAGCAGGACCTCCATTAATCACTGCTGTACCATTTGTCAGAAGACGTATCCATGTAACCTTTTACTTCCACCGTGATTTCTGCTTTTTGTAGCACTCAGTGCCCACTGTCAAAAAAAGAAAAGAAAACAACAACAAAAACCCACCACCACCACCAACAGGAGTCCTATAAGAAACCATGAAATGACCTTTATTATATCTGTTTTATGCCTCTGGCAGACAAATATGCTATGGAATGTCCTCGTGTCCCTGTAGCCAAAATCTACATGCTATGTACGTAAACATGTATCGATATGCATGATTGCCATTAGAAGTTAGTACATTGCTTGCCCTTTACTATTCTTCGTAATGATGGGGTTTATTTATTTTGTTGTTTGTTTGTTTGGTTGGTTTGTTTTTTTTTAAATTTGTTTTTCTCTGGAACACTCCTCTCCGAGAGCCGGCCAAAAAGTCTGAGCGCAGGATTCTCACCCAAAACCTGAACATGGCTGTACACAGCGAAACTACAAGGTCACTTGTATGTTTGTTTGTGCACTTCAGTAAAAAAAAAAAAGACAAAAAAAACAACAAAAAGGAATCAAAAACAAACAAAAAAAATTAGTTAAGTTGGACAAGAATAGTTTTTACGTTATTCAGTTTTTTGCTTTTTTTTTTTTGTAATTTTTTTTTTTTTTTTTTTTTGGTGGGGGGGGGGGGGGGGGGGTAATACTGAGGTATGAATACAAATGTGCATATTCAGTATTAACTCCGCCCTGCACA
>JAOTRR010000033.1:14183240-14197602 GCA_028570945.1 Gogo arcuatus
ATCTATCTATCTATCTATCTATCTATCTATCTATCTATCTATCTATCTAATATTTGTATACTATAATAATCTGTTTAAATATGCTAATTTCTCTGCAAGTCATAATCTGGTCAGATTGGCACTTTAAAGGATTCAACCAATATTTTAAATTTACTCTGACATTCATATGAAATGAAATCTCCTGACAAATTGCTTCTTATTGCCACACAATGCCAGTTTTCAGTAATACGGAGACGGTACCATCTGTGAAACCAAGACATTGACTCACAGTCACTTGAAGACAGATTGTAGTATCTATTTAAGTGAGCAAGATTTATTTATGTATATTTAAATTTGTTTATGGATTGCCTTGATGTGTAATATATATATATATTATACACACACACACACTTCATTTCTTCTTATGTTTTCTTTTAGATAACAGTCCACCTGTCTTCCTTACACATGATTATTATTGTACATTACTGTATTAGTCAGTTTTTCCCATCATTGTTTGTGTTGGATGAATTAAAGTCAGGATGGAGTCATTTAAGGTCCAGACCTCTTTATGAGATTTTTTAACACATTGACTGTCGGGTTTGGAGGTCAGGGTTAAACTATGGAAAAAAAAAGAAGTCATGACTAAGTCAGTACTCTTCCCTAAATAAGTGATTCATTATGATGTTTAGCAACATTTCCTGAGTTAAGAAAGTGAATCTTTTCCCCCTTGTTGTTTTTAACATTCCAGCTTCCCGAGTTATATGTGACCAAACAGAGCTTCGGCTTGTGGAGCATAGCGGCAGACGGACGGAAACACTAATGCACAAGTGGGGGTGCAGGAACGGGACGGTCGGAGAGCTCATAACCATCCTGCAAGATTTGGAGCTGTTGAGACCTCGAGATATCATTCTTAAATGTGAGTAGGGTGGGATGGTGGTGTAGTGGGTAGCATTGCCACCTCACAGCTCCAGGGTCCATGTTTCGATCCTGATTTTGGAGTGATGTCAGTGTGAAGTATCACATGTTCTCCCTGTGTTCATGTGGGTTCTCTGGGTTCCTTCAGGGATCAATAAAGAACCATCCATCCATCCATCCATCCATCCATCCATAAATCAGTCACTGGCTATACTAAATTGGCCCTAAGTGTGAATGTGTGTTTGTGTGTATCCAGGGTGTATTCCCACTTAACGCCGAGTGTTCTGGGGATAGACTCTGGATCTACTGCAACCCTTACCAAGAATAAAGCACTTACTGGAAAGGAATATATATTTTTTCGCCTCCTACAGCCCGTGAACCACAGCTAATGAAGCACTTTTGCCCAAAATGTCCTGTTTCTCTGGAAACGTTGTGTAACTTTCACTACATCGCTATATATGATGCATATATAATTGCATCCAGAAGAAATGGGTCGTTAATAAATATTTGTTCGGAGGTACCTCAGACTCGATCTCTTTGCACCAGCTGTGCGGGTTTGGATTAGTTGTGGACTAAGTTAGCCATCAAAGGAATAAAAAAGTATTTGGAAATGAATATATTTGTAGACCGAACTGCTGTTTTGAAAAGCCTTTCGCACTCTGCCTTTTGCTTGCGTTAGCTCATTATTCTTTTCAACTCCCATCATTTCAGCTGTCATTGAAGTTAACATTTCCTTGTAGCAGATTCACACCACTAACATTGCATTAAGTCCAAAAATGAGCACTGTCTGATTTTGTTCACACTGATGCTTTTATTATGTCTAACATAATTTAAGATGATTGTTGCTCGGAATGATTTGCTTGATTGATGGAGCCCTAGTTTGAATCCTGATGATGCTGCAGTCATACCTGGCTGGGAGTCTGAGAGCATAATTGGCTGTGGCTGTGACAGGGGAAGATGGCTGCGCTCTTTCTCTCGCTCTCTCTCCATTGATTAGTGCAATAACTGCCATTCACAGACATCTGTAAACAGAATACGGCAAATCACTGATGTCAGATCTGTGTAATATGATTGATTGGTTAGAAGGATTTAATTTCGTTTTGTTACTTTACCAGATTATAAATAATTTGCATAAACTGAAAAAAACAGTCTTGTTTTCCAGCAGTTTTCTGATACAATTCTATCTCTCTCTCTCTCTCTCTCTGTGTATAGGGCGGCGTATTCCACAGCCGAGCTCTGTCTCAACCTCCCTACCACCACCGAGTCTCACCCACTACAGCTCACCCCCCTCATCCCTCTTTACCCCCTCGAAAGACGTCACCCGGTCCCTCACTATTCTAGGTAACTCCTTACTCATGTACACCGTGATACACTTTTCTGTTATATCATTGTGTCCACAATCTTATTAGAACATTTTCGAGCTCATCAGAGACGGCTGATTCGGTTTGAACACTCTGGACTGAGTCTTTAAAATTGTAATATGTTTTTCCAAAATGTAATTACGGAAGGTTTTTCCAACCTTTTCAGTGTTAAATGTTTTGTGTACGTTAAATACAGTTGAACTAACTTTTTAGTTTCTTTTTTAAATGGCTGCCAAACCTGGCATACATAAAAATCATACGTACAGTATTGTGATATTTTTCCATATCATCCATCTCTACATGCACATTAATGAAACATATATACAACAAATTGATAGTACATCAAGTCTTAATTTGCATTAATTTATATAATTGTTTTTCAGTGTGTGTATCACCTCTAAAACCCCTACAGGGGTTATCCCATTTTAGGTTCTGTTGCTAGATAAGTGCAACTGAATATTTGACTTCATTGCATTTAAAGTCATTATATAGCTATGTTTTGGCTACTTGGATTGTTTTTAATGTTGCATTAAAAAGACATGTTAATGATCACAGTCTTGTCTTTGCTGTATAATTCACAGCAAAAAAACACACACACATTTGAGTCCAAAAAACATGATGTAAGTACTGCTTTTCACTTGTGTATAAGCAGTAGTTACAGGCTGTTGAGTCAGAATGTAACAATAGCTACATTTCCTATGACCACAATTTACAACATGAATGATTTCCTCCATTTATAATCCTACCTGTTTGTTCGGTTCTCAACTCTTTGGGGTATTTTTATAGCTCACTGCAGTACTCTGGTTTTGTTTGTGTCCTTAGACAGCAAGCTGCTACCCAAACCTGGACCTCCACCCTGTGATCTGACCAGAACATATCCCTGTCCACCGTCAACCGTTTTAAAAGAAGCAAAAAAAGAAGAGGTAAATATATTCAGTTTGCGCTAAGACTAGGCATGTGCTGCTAATCAATCATAATACGACGCGCTATGATATTTCATACGCTCGCTGTTGTTATCGCCGAGGCTCCAACACCATCACAGCCTCGTGTCTTAATTAGAAGGCAGCGTATGCAGGTGCTTCTTAATGGCTTTGTTTTGAACACACTTGATGGCGGCATCACGTGTTTTTGAAGAAGACAACCTTATAATTTAATAAATTAAGTTTAAAATAAAGTATTTTATTAAAATATAATATTGTAAGGAAAGTGTTTCAGAAAAGAGGTGTAACAGAAAAGGATTCACGTTATCATCCGGAAACTGAGAGTTTGTGTCCGAACGATGCTACATCCATACCCGGGAGTCCAAGAGAGCAAAATTGGCCGTGCTCTCTGGGTGGGAGGGGTGGCATTACTCTCTCTCCCGTGCCAATCACAGCGATGCTAGCCAGTCATTGGCATCTGGGGACATCTTGGCTAACCGGTGGGAGGGGATTGGCCAACAAAATCGGCTAAGGGAAAAGAAACCCTATTATTTTGAATTTTGATCTTGCTGTGTTCAACTTTAACCTTAATTTCTGGTGTTACTTTGTTTTCCTTTGTTACATAATTTAGCAATTTATTATAATTTTTTTGCAGCCTTCTTACAATTGCTGTGCAGCTCAGTCGCCTCAGTTCATGGGCGTCATGTCCTGGCCGTTTGACGAAGTACAACGAGGTACGGACTGTTTCTCCACAGCCAGGCAGATCGGAGAGGGAGGCTTCGGCCACGTGTACCGCGCCTCCATGAGGAACACTGACTTTGCAGTGAAGAGGCTCAAAGAGGCAAGTGGATAGAGAAATGAATGAGTATTGATGAGCCTAAGTAAGGTATAAAATACATAGAGGTGTGCTGTTATAGGAAAATAATTAACGACGGGATGATGTGATGCAGCTTGACATGAACCGGAATTATTGTTCCCACCACAAATTTGACTACTGTATTTTCCTGCAACGGCACATCTGAAAGCGTTTTATTCCTATTATTATAATACCACAACAATTTCCCAAAGCTACAATTAGTTTTTATCAGTGTATAGTTACATTCAATGTTGTGGAACATCCTTGAAAGAAGTTAGCTCATTTTTTCTCTGAACTTAATAAGACAAAAAACCGCCCCGTAGTTTTTCATGTCACTGCGAAAGCACAAACTCCTGAAGACTTTTCTGTATCAGAGAATGTAAAAGTTACAGCTTTATCTCTAAGGGTTACAAAGCTCTGACGCTGGAGACTCCTTCCCTAAAGAGACGTCTCCTCACAGAGAACCTTTTTTAAAATCCATTTATATGGAGCGTCCACCATACAAGTCCCTGTGCAAGTCATTCTAATATTAGGTTTCTAGAGTAATGTATTAGAAGCCGTAAGTACTATCCGAGAGAGCTGCTGTTCTAGAAAATTAATCAACACCTTCTGACCAATCAGAATCGAGATGCATTTTTGTGGGCTCTTTGTTTTCAGCAGTGCGTTGTCTGGATGGTGCCACATGTCTTGTCCATTTAATGAGAAGCTCTTAATGTCTTAAGCAGGATTCCCATGTGGGTTGGAGTGTGGTGAAGGAAAGTTTTAGGACTGAGGTGGAAGGACTCTCACAGTAAGAAGCCTTCTCTTTCCATGCTTGCTTTGGCAGCTGCTCTGTCATCTGGCACTTTCTTTTCTCCTCCTTTCACACTCCTTTAGATGGCATTGGCCATGGATTTTTTTTTTTTTAAAAAAAAGCCTTTATATCTGTCTCAATAAACACACGCTGAGAGAAGGACTTTCCCTTCTGAAATTTTCATTGCTCTCTGTACATGCCATGCGAGGGCAAGACCCAGAAAAAACGAAAGTCTTCTGCCTCTGCACCTTCCCTTGTTGTGGTTAGTTAACTTTTGTTTGACTCTCAGTTTGGGTCATCAAGGCTTTCACATTTTACAACTTTTTTTTTTTTTCTTGCTTTGCACTTTCAACCTATTTGGTTACTGCTTGTCTCTCAACACCAAAGCTTCGTCAAGATCTGATTTATTTCCTAGATATCGACACCCAAATATAATGGACCTGGTTGGCTACAGTGTGGGAGGTGGAACGTACTGCCTTATCTATGTGTACATGCCCAGCGGTTCTCTGGAGGACCGGCTGCGCTGTGAGGTAAAACCATCAGTGGAAAATACCTTTCCTGCAGATATGCTCTCATTTCCAGTGTATATTTTAATGTGGTTAAAGAAATAGTTCTAGTTTTAACCAAAATGTAGCTGATCAATCAAGTTGGGTAAATCAGTAGCCCCGGCTCATGGAACAAGAAGATTACATGTCCGGGCTGCTCGTTTTTTTTTTCTTTTTTTTTTTTCTTTATTCATAGTTGCCTGGCGGACAATGTGGTCTCAAGAGGCTAGCATGGTCAGTTTTTTTTTTTTTTTTCTTCTTCTTGTTCAACAACCAGAGATGGAGAAAAAAAAACCTTACTCACTTTTGACTTTGACAAAACAAAAGTTTTCACTTCACACTGGTGCGACACGTGTCGGAGCTGTAGCTATAACACATGCTACTTGTTCTGAATCCCAACACCTACTGCACCATATACATCAGCCTTTACTACTCAGATTCATTATGGTTATGGTAATTATGACATTTTCAGAATCAGGACACGACCGAGCAAAATAAAGTGCAGGGTAAAGCTGTCACATAACTCCAACTCCTTCTAGTACAGGATGCATTTCACCTTACGGATAAATGTATCGGGTAAATGTAAAAAACAGATGCTAGTGAGACTTGGATATTTTTGTCAAGAGAACTGCAACACTGCAGATCGTAGCCAATCACTGACCAGCAATTTTTGTTGAGGACACAAACACGATGTTCTACCACTTTCTTAGAAAGGGATAATGAGTACGGATGAGTCGTCCCCTACACAGGAACGAGTATGTACATTTGTGTCTGTATTAATGCACTTAACTAGCTAACTAGCTCACCATATTTATTACATTTATATTAGCTACCACTTCACAACCTAGTCAGTTTCTGGGCAGCATGCTTGCCTGGAAGGAGAGCTCACACATTTATTCCGGCAATTTGGTATCATCTTTAAAGCAGTGCAGAAAATAAAACTGATTTGTCCACCACGAAATATGTTTGGTGTTTGACTTGTGTTTCTGTAGTTTTGCACTGGAACTTCCATGCTAATGAAACGTACGGAAGTTTTTGTCTATAGATATCTGCCTTAAAGCAGATTCAATTCTTCAGCGATGTCACACAGGCTTACTCTCACACATTAAAAATTTCTTGATTTATACATTTTAAGAATAGGATTTGGGTAGCAGAAGCTGCATATACACAGAAGGCATGTCTGTATTCTTTACACAGCTCTGGAAAGTCATCACTCTGCACTGTTTCGGTGTTGGCTAACTTTATTTGATTTATCTTAATGAGGGTTAATTATTAGGCTCCTTCCCAAGTTGATGTTATGGGTTTGCTCGTGTCTTTCAGAATGGCTCTGCCCTCTCCTGGTCACAGCGTGTAAAAGTGCTCTTGGGTTCGGCAAAAGCTATTCAGTACCTTCATTCCTGCTCTCCTGCACTCATCCACGGAGACGTCAAAAGGTACGGCCAGTTTGGTTCAGTATCTTGATTTAATGTTCCGGCAATTTGGTATCATCTTTAAAGCAGTGCAGAAAATAAAACTTTTCTCTTCATACAGTATTATTCTGTTTCTACTTCTTAATGTTTTCTTTTTTAAATATGTGGTACATTTAAAAAAAAAAAAAAAACTTTATAAAGTGACCTTGGGTGTTAGAAATGCAGAATATAGATTGAAGAAACACATGAATAAATAAGTAGATTAATGAATGAATAAGCAGATAGATTGATTGATCGATTGATTGATTATTGTTCTTTTCAATGTGAAATTTTATCCATTACAGTTACGTACACATTATATACTTTATAACCAAACTAAATGGCTTTGGAAATGGAAAACAAGGAACAGGTGTACACAATGAGGGAAACAACTCAAAAATGAGTTGGGGGTGGAGACTAAACAACAGTACAGGAAGTACTGACATGGCATTTGCTATCATGACATCATAACTGTATAATAAAAAAATTAAATAACAATTGCAGCTGTTATCCCTCCTTCCCCCAGCTCCAACATTCTCTTAGGGGAACATCTGGAACCGAAGCTGAGCGACTTTGGCCTGGCGCGGTTTTGTCGTAGCCCCAGCAGAACTCCAGGGAAGACAAGCAGCGTGGCTCAGACCTCTACAGTGCGCGGCACCCTGGCATACCTGCCCGAAGAGTACCTGAAAGATGGCCAGCTGGGCATGGAGATCGATGTTTACAGCTTTGGAGTGGTACGAGCCGCCATGTCTGAGATTAGCGCGCTCACAAATCATTAGTAGCTCATAATGAACTGCTGGTATAATATATAAAGATTGCAGGTACGTTTTTTCTTTCACAATTGCTAAGAATGTCTCTATTAAAGACAATCTGTTCCCCTTAGGTGTTGCTGGAGGTGCTGACAGGCCGAAGAGCTTTAGAAACCAGCAGCCAGTCAAAGAATGTTTACCTGGTGAGAAGCTAAGCTTTATATTCACAACATACTCCAGCTATCACTCGCAGGACAAAAACCAACGAAAATGTCTTTTGTGCAGAAAGACCTGGTGTCGGAACTGGAGGATGATGGGAAAAGTTACAGCAGAAGGAAGGACACTCGAGAGCTCTCCAATTCACAGGCAGCGGAGAACATCTGGAAGAAGCATCTGGATCCTTGGCTGATGTCGGAAGGAACGTCCGGCCCTCACGGGTCAAAAGAAATCGCTCAGCTGGCGTGTCGCTGCTTAGACCGGCGGAGAAAGAAAAGGCCTCCGATGACTGAGGTGGGACAGAACGGCCATTTTATCTCACTGGTTGCGGTGTTTATATCACATTTAGAAACATAAAATGCATTATACAAACTTAAAAAAACTGCATAAAAAAATTCAAAAAGTCTTAAAAAAATTTTTTTTTAAAAATGTTTTAAACTAATTTGCTCACCTAACTGTTTACAGCTACATAAGCAAATTCTTAGATTACCTATTATAGTCGAAGGTGTTAATTTGAATAAATGATGACGTAGAAACTTGGAGGTCATGGTGAAATCTTGATAATGTCTTTTAATTTCCCAAGTTTGATATTTGATATGTTTTATCTCCTCTTCCAGGTCTTCAATACTCTCCTGGATGTGCATACAGGCTTGGAGGCTTTGAGCAGAACGGTCACAGACAAAAGGTCTCCTTCTCCTCCTCCTCATCTGTCCGGCCCGAAGCCTCTGCGCTCTGATAACTCTGTGGACTCTCTCTCGCACCAGTTCTCAAAGCTTGGCCCTCAGGAGAACACTTTCTGCTGCTCGCACAACCACAGCTTCCCACGCCCCCCTGCTGCAGTGACTTGCTCAGAACTCCCCAAGTCAGGAAGGAGACAAGGATCATGGGACAGTCGCTATTCCTCTTTTCATGCGCCGTGCGAATCAGACGAGAGTCAAGGGTATTCACAGTATTTTGTGTCGACGTGCACAGGGCAGAGAAGCACAACGGCACAGAGAAACACGTCTCGGGCGTGGCCTGAGGGAAATGGCCATATCGAGACCACACCGTCAAGTAGCTTCTTAGTAGATACACCGATGCCATCGAGTGTCAATTCAGGTAATTTGTGCTTTATTCCCTTTGTGAAAAAAACAACAACAAAAAAAACCCTGGTTGATTTATTTGGAAAGAGGTTTAGCACTCAAGAAATCAATATTCTTCTAGGACACTTTTTTAACAGCAAATTATTCATTTTTAAAGGAAAAGTCCGCTCTTCAGCAGGTAGTCAAATGGCATAGTGGGTAATGTAGGAAATCATTAAAGTAAAAACAGACCAACGTGTTGATGAAAGATGTTTAAACTAAACAATGTATTATTAAATAAACCTTAGGTGCCATGAAAAGTCCATTAATTATAAATATTGACATCCAGGTTTTTCAGGGTGGATTTCTCCTTTAAGACCATTTCAATTATTAGTGTTTAGAGTGAGAATTTTTAGCACTGAGATCACTAAATTAGCCAGAAGAGAGAGAAAAAAAAAAACCAGTTCCTTATTTTGGCACCAGAAACCTGCTAAATTTAAATTGAGGAAGTGATGAAGTTGGATCCATGGAGCAGGGGATTGTTTTATTGCCATAACAACCATTCGGAGTATCGAGTTGTCAGAAATATGTTGCAAAACGCTTTAACGTGTATTGTTTTTAAAAAGCAGCAAATCAGGCAGGATGGTGATGCAGTGATTAGTGCTGTCGCCTCAGAGCGAGCGGGTTCTGGGTTCGAACCTGGCAGTTGAACGGGGCTTTTCTGTGCGGAGTTCGTGGGTTTCCTCTGGGTGCTCTGGTTTCCTCCCACAGTGCAGAGACGTGCGGATTTGGTCAACTGGCTACTCCAAATTGCCTGAAATTGGCTGTCTGTCATTCTGTGTTAGACCTGCGGTAGATTGGTGACTTGTCCAGGGTGAACCCTGCCTCTCGCTCAGTGTCAGCTGGGACTGGCATTAGATATGCTGTATAGAAAATGAATATATGAACGAACTAAAATATTGATTTTTAGTTCCGTTTTTAATCATCCACGATGGTGTTTTTCCTCCTTCGTCCACTCAGACAATTACAGAGCTGTTTTTGACCAACTCTGTAGTGGTTTGATCATTTCAGAACAGACTCTGAAATAGCTCTGTGATTTTTTGCAGGCAGGTGCTGCTGTTTTTTTTTTTTTTTTTCCCCCGCTGCTACTTGCCTTATTTAGTATCGCATCCATATTTTAGTACCAAATTACGACATCAGTAGGGCTCGATGCTGTAAGCTGATTAAAGGAGCTGTTATACCAACTTTATATTCACATATGCCACAATATCACGACTGTTCATATAGAAATAAATGAACGAGCACTTGTTTTGTCAGCTAATGTTAGATGCTGCAAAATGAACATAAATGCAAATGATTAATGTTCTCTGAATTCACACCGCTAATGTGTATATAACAACATATGACTGTCACCCAGACGTCCACGTTAGTAGGAAAACGGATCGCTCATCCCATGTTCATTTTAATTGCCATCTGGAGAGGTTTATCTGAAAGGAGATGTGTAAAAATGATATTACACCAACATACACTAATCCCCTCTAGATACGTTTTATGATCCCTGGGAAAAGCAAATGCTTTAGTGAGTGATTAGGTCTATAATAAAGTGAGTAGGAGTCTGGTGCTAATACTAACAAAGAATAAACAGCTAAAACTAAAGCGTCAAAGCATATTTGTCTTGGACATAGTCAGTGTTAGTGTGTGCATGATGAAGCATTTCACGTAAATAAAACTTGTATAGAAGTTGTTATTTTGGTTATGTGCGTGCTGGTGGAGGGTGAAGCCACGTACCAACCGCCACACTTTCTTTTCAAAATGCTGCTCGTGCTGCATCACAGGGCAGCGTAATTCACTTAGAGGAAAAACACTATCTGCCCTCTTCCACATACATGACCTCACAGAAGCCTGTGATTGGCTAGTGTTGCTGTGATTGACAGGGGAGAGAAAGTATGGGCCTGTGTCCACCAGATGTTTTTTTTTGTGCTGGCAGCGTCCACGCACGGCGTCACTTTCAGAGCACTTCAAGAGCGCTTCTCTCAAGCGCTTATTGTTGCTAGTTTACAAAAAACATCTAGCATTCCTTCGTCATGAACGTCAAGTTTCTATTTGCTTTAGAAAGGTTAGTTAAAATGATGGAAAGAAATCGCGGCCTGGCATTGGCAGCAGCTCTCGACATGGGAATTGATAAACTCTTGAAAAGAAGAGTCTGGGTGCATGAGATCAACCGTACAAGTCCCGCCCCTTTCTTGATTTTGATTGGTCAGTGAGAGAGAAGTGACACTGATGAGCTCGGCAGTGTTCCAAAAGTTGAACTATTTTCAACTGAAAGCACCCTGAGCGCAGCGGGGGGGAAAAAAGCTGTACGCCGAGGGTTTTCTTGCGCCGAGGACGTTGAGTGCTGTCAACGCCGAACTTCGTAGGATTTGTATAGAACATAGATGCTGCCAGCGCGAAAAACACATTTGGTGGACACAGGCCTTATGCCATCCATCCCATCCTGAGAGCACAACCAATTTTGACTGTTCAAACTCAATCTCTTGTTGAAAGGGTGAACATTTTAGTGTCATGACTTTTGGGAGAATTTTTTTTTAAACCACGAATATTTATAATCGTACTCTATTAGAGATGCTGACATATGGTTTAGCTGTAGCATTTACAGTTTCTGACCCCTTGACACAGCAATACAGCAGAAATAATAACATTCACCTGGCAGAAAAAGCTAATTCAATTCACTTTATGGTCAAAAGTGTGTGGACGCCTGACCATCACACCCATATATGCCCTTTCCATTGCTGTTATAATAAGCTCCACTCTTCTGGGAAGGCTTTCCACTAGATTTTAGGGCATGTCTGTGGGGATTTGTGTTCATTCAACTACAAGATCATTAGTGAGATCAGGCATTGATTTTTGGTGAGGAGGTCTGGGGTGCAATAGAGTTCCAGCTCATCCCAAAGGTGTTCAGTGGGGTTGAACTCAGGGCTCTGTGCAGGACACTCGAGTTCTTCTACACCAGCCTTGGCAAACCATGTCTTCACGGAGCTCTCTTTTTGTGTGCACAGGGTCATTGTCATGCTGGAACAGGTTTGAGGCTCTTAGTTCCAGTGAAGAAATTGTAATGCTACAGTGTACAAAGACATTCTAGACAATTGTGTGCATCCAACTTTGTGGCAACAGTTTGAGGAAGAACCACATATGGGTTTGACGGTCAGGTGTCCACATACTTTTGGGCAGACAGTGTATATGTTAGGGGTTTTGTGGTAAAGTTGTGTTTTTTTCTCTCTGCCTGCTAGGCTTTTTTTCAATAGCAGTGTTGATAACTCTGGGCTCACTCTGTGATTTTCTTCCCATATCTTTGCAGAAGACAGAGTTATTATTAATCCAGTCAGACAGCGCTTAGTTGAGAAAATGATACTTTACGAGGAAGGTCGAATCCTGACCTCGGACCTCTTCTCTTCTGGCAGTCCATCAAGTCGTGCAGGTGAAGTGTGACTGCACTGGTCCTGAATACACATGTATACACATGAATACATATGAATACACATGCAGAGGGAAGCCTAACTTGTATACAAGAGAATGATATCATTTGCATTCATTAATTGCAGTTTTGAAATGTTATTTTTCTGAAATGGATGGCTTGCTGAAAATATAGCTGAGAGATAAAAAGAGAGAGAGATTAATATAAGCTTCCCGAACAAAAAAAAGGGTTA
Source organism: Gogo arcuatus (assembly GCA_028570945.1). Classification (NCBI taxonomy): domain Eukaryota; kingdom Metazoa; phylum Chordata; class Actinopteri; order Siluriformes; family Anchariidae; genus Gogo; species Gogo arcuatus. Next base: position 14,195,788 of record JAOTRR010000033.1, read on the forward strand.
GATGTGTTTATTTCTTTCCGAGTACTTGATTACGCCTCCCCTGGCTGTAATAACAGGACCAATCCTGTCAGATGAGGATTCTACCAGTGTCTTGAACCCAGTGTTCCAAATAACGGCATGAGTAATGTCAGAGGGGACGAAGATTTGGCACGCCAGTCAAAGTGTCTCAATTTTCCATCATACTCCTTGAACACATCATGACCCAGTACACCCTGTAGTCATCATCCTAGAGCGTGGGAGTGTCCGTGTTGTGTACTGTTTGGATATAAAGCACAAAAGGGAACCTCAAAATTGAAGCAATTTGTCCTTTGACATGCATCCTTTTAATCTGAGGAGCTTATATAAAGGATGGCTTAGATACAAACCATACAGGCTGCACCATACTGAACAGATTTTTGTCAAATTTGTCATCTGGTGTCGTGCTTTTCTACTGGACTCTGTGTTATGGAACATTACAGTAACAAATCTGTGATGCCACATTTTGTTGTTCTATCCATCGCATCTTGAGTAGCCTTCTTTCCAGGTTACCAGGACAAAGTAAAGCAGATCATAGGTTGTTAAAACACAAAACAAAACAAAACAATCGGCACTACATCGTCATGAGTTGTTGAATCGTACAACCTCCATCAACAACAACAACAACAAAACATGCTAGGGTTGTGTCCCAAATCACAAACTACTTTATATGTGTATTAAATAGTACACTATATTGCCAAACGTTTGTGCACCTCTAACCATCACACCCATATGTCCTTGTTGAACATCCCATTCTGGATTTAGTCCACCTTTACTGTTATAGTAAGCTCCACTCTTCTGGGAAGGCTTTCCACCAGACTTTGGAGTGTGTCTGTGGGGATTTGTGTTCATTCAGCCACAAGATCATTAGTGAGATCAAGCACTGATGTAGGGTGAGGTGGCCTGGGGTGCAGTCGGTGTTCCATTTCATCCGAAAGGTGTTCAGTGGGGTTGATATCGGGGCTCTCGAGTTCTTCCGCTCCATCCTTGGCACACCATGTCTTCATGCACAGGGGCATTGTCATACTGGGACAGGTTTGGGTCTCTTAGTAAGGTATATAAGGAACATTGTAATGCTACAGCATACAAAGACATTCTGTACAATTTTGTGCTTCAAACTTTGTGGCAACAGTTTGAGGAAAGAACCACATATGGGTGTGATGGTCAGGTGTCCACATACTTTTGGCCATGTAGTGCGTGTCAGAATAGCCAACTACATACAGTACAGCGTTGTACTATTTAGAACAATATACATTCCTAATGTTCGTATTTGGTACAATGAAAAACCTGGAAAGTTTCTTTTAGTTGGCTGCTTCGTGTGTGTTACATATGCAGCGGTATTCGAATACTGTAATCGTTTTGCTATTCGGTACACCCACGGGGAGAAAATATGACAAAATGACGACTGGCGATATTTTGATGAAGAGAGCAGCAGTGTTGTAGTGTGCACGTAAAAGTCTCGGAAGAAAGCAGTTTTTGCTCTCAAGCAGGCAGTAGCGAGAGGTTGGATATGAAGCTTGTAGGATGAAAAAGAGATAACATTCAGTACAACTCCATTAAAAGTCTTGAATGCCAACAGACACAAATCAGGTACCTCAGGGATGCGATTTACACCAGACACGACACTTCAGTGCTTTTTATTTTGTACCTAATGCTGCTCTCACATGGGGCATTTATTTTAAGGTTCCATTCACTCGTTGAGTAAATACGCAAATATACACTCACCGGCCACTTTAATAGGAACGTGTTGTTGATTGTAAGACTCCTGTTCTTGGCTGCAGGAGTGGAACCCAATGTGGT
>JAOTRR010000033.1:14199645-14225256 GCA_028570945.1 Gogo arcuatus
ATATACACACACACACACACATTTTACATTTTTTAAATGTTGGATGGAAATTTCCCAAATACAGTAAATTGTGCTGCCTAACCCCTGGGCAATGTGTCCTCTATGAATCAGGACATAAACATGTGTTGGACTTAAAGGGGACACTGGGTAATATATTTAAAGCCAAGTTCAATCCCGGATCCTGCAATCTCCAGATCTGCACAAAAATCACAACTCTTTCTTCCTTCTGTCTGAAGGCGGAACGCTGGTCCAGAACAGAACGAGTCAGACTGCATTGTTGGCGGTAATAACTGTGAAACTGCAATATGTTGAAACTTCAGGAAAGGCAAACGGTTTTAAAGCCAGACCTGGCTGCTGTTAGTCTCGATTTGGCAGCCTTTATACTGTGACTGCACATTTCATAAAGACTAAAACATGCATCTGATTGATTTAATATGAAAATATTTGTCCAAGTGTTGTTGAAGTGAATGGTTTCGACATTTCTTAGTCTGATTTTCTTAAGACTACATTACACTTGAACAAGACATATCATCTTTCTAGAGCGTGCTGTGATTTCGACACTGTTCCTGTCATGAATGAAGCCTTTATGATTTAGCTGGACCACTAACTGGTAGTCAAACAGTTTACTCTTTCTTTTTCCTTCATACCTTTTTCTGCTTCACACTTCACACCGCAGCTTGGAGTTCACCTACAAGCTGAATAAGAAAAATCATTCAAGTGCTGCATTATTTCAAGAGCAAATTTACAGGATTTACAAACTACACAAGGGATTTCATGCTGTAGGAGTTCAACTCAGCTCAGTGTCATTTTCCACATCCACGTTTTTCACCGTTATTGCTGACTTTGATGTAATTTTATACATGGATGTGCATCCTAGAAGTGGGCAATATGTCAAATATATCACAATATTTCTACAATACATAATATTTAGGTTTGTTAAACTGCCACCATCAATTTTTTTCTTTTGAAAAAGTAGCGTTATTTAAAAATAATTATTTATCATCTACAAAAATAAATTAACACTGAAAATGTAACTTTATGAAAACATTTTACTCAGCTGCTTTCCATCAGTGTTATAAAAATCCTAATGATACTAACAGTATAAAAAATGCATATTGTGATGTTTTAATTATCACAATATCAACATGATTATATTGTCATATCGCTCAGCCCTAGCGCCTCTGTCTGTCATGGTACGTTCCTGTTTGACTGCTGGGTTTTATTGGATCTTGGTGAGGGGAAAAAATAAAAATATTAAGATTATGTGAAATATCAGTATCTGTGTTGTGTATAGTTGTTCGGGCCTCTTTGTAAGGAGCCTGACTTTATTTAAGGGTTTTTTTTTTTTTGGCTTCATTTTATTTATCCATCAACATCAGTCAAGTTATAATAAGATTTCATTGTAGGGGTTGGCAATAGGGCAAAAATGTCATATTGTGATATTTGAAGATGTTATGATACAGGACATGTATCACAATAGTTTGTTTTGCTGAGGTTTTCTTAACAGTAGAAAATATATACAAGTTTCTACATTTATCAGTTTAATTTACAAAAAACTTAACGAGGCTAAGGAGAGAAAGTGAAATGATTGCGATACAAAAAAATGTTGGCACCTTATCGGTTATTACTTGTAATGAGTAACAGTTGAGTTTATTGATGATATACATGATATATGATAGTGCTATTGTGATATATTTCCAGCCCCATTTAAAACCGTAAATGTATCTATGATTTATGAACATGATATATTATTTGTGTAATAGTTACTAGTGGAGAGATTTTCTCATTTTAAATCCAAGCATCGTGGCCAAAACTGGTGATTTTGACTTAAAATTTTCAGGCTTTTGGATATTTTCACTTTGAAAGACTATGCAAAAAGAAATCGACAATTATTGACAATTTATTTTTATATCAAGTATAAAAATTCCACATAGCATAAATTTATTTTGGCATTTAATTTTTCAGATAGAAGCTTTAAATCCCTGTCTATATTAGATTGAGTTTGATGTGAGGCCTTTTAGTCTAAATATACACTGTTTATTTACTTACATGATGTAATGATTTGCTGAAAGATTATTTTCTGATGTCCCATGAGTTACTCATATCAGCAGTTGCCTAATAATAACCCATCTCCCAATGAGTCATTTTTCCTGAGCCTTTAAAAGAGGTACATGCAGAGGTTATACTGGGTGGGAGATTACAGGAACAGAGCTTCTGCATGTAGGGTTTATCATTCATCATGTATCACTGTCAGAATAGAATAAGAAAGCATTTTGTATTATTTTAATGGAACAAGGAAAGCTTGAAACTTAAAGTCTGGTCATGCAGTAGCCTAACTACTTAAATGAAGTTCCTAGAAAAAGACAGATATAAAAATCAGATACGTTTTAATCACATTTCATGATATCAATTCTGAACATTATATACTAGTAAATAAGGAGCGACTTGGTTGTGTGATGCAGCCCACCCCAAAGCTGAGTCACTGTTACCAACTTGAAGTTAATTATTTTCAAATCATGCCAAAATCTATAAGTTGAAGTTTTCCAATACAGTTTGCAGTTCCTCGGTAACAAGATGCATTTTTCTTTTGTCTTAACTAATCATGAGATAAAACAAACAAAGGCTGGTGAGAGAAGACTGTTTACAGCTATTACATCAAAAGTAACAATAAACGGACAAAAGGTACGGCATATGATTTTTAAAATAAATAGTTAACATTGGCACACTGCTGTGGTATGAGAGTAATAAAACACTTCAGGATGTGCTGTTACATGATATTTATGTCTTTCCCGATGGTGACCATGCCAGATTAGGCAATCATAGTGCCATAAATTCTTGCTGTGTCTTGGTTGGGAGACTGGCAACACTACAAGTTTGACCCTGACCAATCATCGTTCATGTCCTTGCGTGTCGTCGGGGAGGAGGGTCAGGAAATTGTCCATCATGGTTATCAAGGAACTCCTCGTAGGAGTTGTCAAACTAGATGAGAAAATACAAAAAATTCTGACATGCTAGACTTTCTGTTGTGGTGTCGTGGGGCGTCCCAGCCGCCACATCGCTGTTCTTTGATTACGTTACACTAAAAGGCCTGTTCGTTCTTCCTGAAGTTCATATTCGGACCAGAAGCCGAAAATTTGTCAGTCACGACAAAATCATGTCAAAACTGGGCTGAATTCGTGTTGCCTGATCCCGGCATAACAGCACATCCTGAAGTGTTTTATTACTCTCATACCACAGCAGTGTGCCAATGTTAACTATTTATTTTAAAAATCATATGCCGTACCTTTTGTCCGTTTATTGTTACTTTTGATGTAATAGCTGTAAACAGTCTTCTCTCACCAGCCTTTGTTTGTTTTATCTCATGATTAGTTAAGACAAAAGAAAAATGCATCTTGTTACCGAGGAACTGCAAACTGTATCGGAAAACTTCAACTTATAGATCTAGCCTTGACTGTTACACAGTGTTGGAACTGGAGACTCCTTCCACAAAGGTTCAATAAATGTCTCCTTACAGAAAACCTCACCATATCAACGACTACACAGATGAATGAATGAAGAGAAATAAGCCCAAGTTTGATGAACATATTCGTAAAAGAACATTTTAATTGAGCTCTGATGTGAGTAAAAGGAAAAACAAATAAGGCACAACGAGGTGCGTGGCGTAAGGACAGGTGTAACAGTGCTCTTCATGTGGGAAACAAAACCGGATATCTGCACTCGTTTGACGTGCTGTAGATGCTCCACAGCTGGAGAAGAGCTCTTGGTTAGTTGGTAGATGTTGTGAGTGAAATATTTTGCGGAGGGAAGCGGAGCGCCACTCACCGTCCAAGCCGCTGCACTGCCGGCGTTACTGAGGCACGAGCAGCCACGGCGCTTATTTACTGAAGGGGCTTGTCAAGAAGATGGCGGCTTCCTGGGCGGCATGAAAGGATGTAGAGTTAGCAATATCTACAGAAAACAAACACACATTCGGGGTCGAATTCGTTTAACTGAGTCTCTCCCTCGATTTTTTCGGTTTTAAAATAACAACTCGGAAGTCTCGAGTAAGTATTTGTTCACGCTTCAAGATGAGCGAGCGTGAATACTTTTGCACCATTCTGATGACGGCTAACGGTACATCCGCCATTTTTCTTAAGGGAAGCTAGCTAGCGATAAATGAGACAAACGAATATTTGAGGGAATTGCACAAATGCCTCTCTTTTTTTCCATGATGAATAAAAACACACTACAAATGAAGCATGTAATATTTCTCTGTCGTGCCGAAAAACTTCTGCACAGCCTTCTTTTTTAAGCTCATGTTACAAATTGTAAAGCTATTCGCCGTGTTATGCTAATGCTAGTATAGCTTAGCAGTCGTACTAGCCATAAAGCCTAGACCAGAGATACCTCAGCTAGTCTGCTAACGTGACTCGTTAGCTAGCTTAGCCTCAAGTTAGCATTTGCTGTGTTTTTGTATTTTTACTTGTTTAACTCGCCGAGGTTGTAGTGTTGGTTGGTAATAAATGTTATTATGGCTGTAATGTTTGTATATTTAGCGGTATGTTTGTACCTTGAGGGGGGAAAAAGCGCTTAGCATATCGTGCTAGCTGGAGGTGGAGGCGCAAATACAATTATTTGGTTTTGTTGTATCAAGATGGCGGCTCCCATAGAAAAAGGCTGCAACTGAACACTTGGGGAGGGGGGGATATAATATTAAAAATAATAAAATGCTGTACCACAAATTCGAGAATAAATAAAGCAATGAAGATTTCTGTTGAAGTACTGAATTGGGTTGTGCAACGTGCAGGAAAATATTTTCAATTAATTACTTAGTAACTTTAACCCAAAAATATGGAAATTTGAAGGGTCTTTTTTTTTGTTCACCGCCCATTTTTAATTCTAACGTTAGCTCTTAGTAACTCAACCATAAAATCAGCTAAACCATATTCTTATATTATTACCATTTACAGTTAATGATTTCCAAATATTTAAAAAATAAACATTGAATTTAGCTAATTTTTGAGAGAGCTTCTATTTTTATTCTTATCTTGATGGTGGTTAGCTCATTAGCTTAGCCTTTTAGCCAGTCGGCTAAAGAGCATTATTATTCCCATTAGCCACCGGGTTTGCTAACTAAAGCTACAAGATGGCGGCACCCGATTGGAATTTGCACGGCTTTTCTCTCTCTTTCAGATATCTTTAAACAGACAAAATGGGAACTTTATTTTTCGGGTTCTCAACGGAATGCGAATGGAGATGAATTTGCATGAGCTGCAGTAGCATTTGCAGAAATTAAAAACAAACACGGCTTTCAAATCAGTCTTTTTTTTTTTCTTCACCCGGCGGACTTATTTTATTTTGTCGCAGAGCGTATGCCGCTAAAATGGCGGCTTCCATTACATTTTAAAGCTAAGCTAGCATCTTAGCTGGCTACATTTTGTACCAGCTTTACTTCCACAAAACGGCACTGTATTACAGAAAAAAAAGTTTACAATTCGATGTTGACTAATTTAGAGGTTTCCTTTTCTTTAAGTTAATTTTTGTTAACTGCTAAAATGGCGGATTGTGTGGATTTTTAGATGAGCTACCAAACGTAGCTGGCTACATTTTTTTTGTGACGCGGCTAACGTGAAGCCTGAAGCTTTTATTATTAGTAGTTTTAAAACTGCTCAAGCTGGGCAGTAAACTTGGAATGGACTAGTTGGTTTGTTAAAAAAAAAGATTTTTTTTCTTGAATTAGGTAAACCATTCGTTTATTTCTATCGTATTAGGCTTTATATGTGCGTCCTATATTTTGTTATTTTTACCTAGCCATGCTAATCCAGTTGAAAGAATTAGCTCCTGCTTTGGTAAGACGGTAGCTAGATATTTATCTATATGATACATAGATAGCCCGATATAAATGTATTCAAATTAAGTTAGCAGTAATTTTAAAACTTCCAGAATTATAGTTTAGCGTGATGTATTTATATGTACATCATTTCATTTTCTTAGTAAAAATGTTTTTGGGTTGTTGTTTTTTTAACTCGCCGCCGTTTTGGCGCTAGCTAGCGAGCTAGTTAGCTTGCTAGCTTACACTTAGCCATCTACCTAAGATGCCTTAATGTTTTTTTTTTTGTTTGTTTTCCTTTGCGAATTTTGTTGAACGGCGTTTTGTTTTCTTGTTTAAAAAAGGGGGAAATGGCTTCTTCTGGTACCAACACCACATCGAGCGGTTTGGGCTCAGTGTTGCAGCCGAGGTGGAAGCGGGTGCTCGGATGGTCCGGCCCGGTGCCTCGGCCTCGTCACGGCCACCGCGCCGTCGCCATTAAAGAGCTGATGGTAGTCTTCGGCGGCGGCAACGAAGGAATCGTGGATGAACTTCACGTATACAACACAGGTACTTTGTTATAATTATGCTGTATATTCTATAACAAACTTTTTAAGGTGTGATTTGCATAAATAGGTGGTATAAGTGCACGTTGAGTAAAGCTAGCTTTGCTAACTTTTAACACGCTAACTTAGGCTAGCAACCAAACCAGTGCTGGTCTTGATGCAGAACACAGGTGGCTAATCATGTTACCGAAAATGCTATATATATTTTTCCCTGCACATTTGTTGCTTTATTTAAAAAATAAAATAAAAAACTATCTCGCATTTTTTAGTGCGATTGTTCCAGGTACGCTTAATAAATTACAAAAATATATTTAATATATTTACATGTTCGTGCCTATTTCTGCATTATAAAAATTGCTAACCCAGGTGTCGCACAGAGGGTTAGCGCTTTCAAAGCTTCAGCTAAACAGCTAGTGCTATAAAGCTAGTGTGTGTGTGAGAGAGTGTTTGAGCTACCTTCTGCACAACAGAGAATGGAGGGAAAAATGCAAACAGAAATGGCGGGATAATAGAGCACCTACGTCACTGCGCCAACAAACCCCGCCCCCTGTATACCTCCTCACGTTTCTCTGTAAATATTTACAAAAAAATGCATGAAGTTTAGAGTCACTAATATGCACTTAATTGGCTAATAACTAATTGAAGTAATTAATGGAACACCTTCATACATTATAGAATATACAGCATTGCAAAATTCTTAGGCACCCTTTTTTAGTACAAACTTATAGATTATCTTGTGATTTCTGCATTATAGAGTCTGTACAAAAACATTTTCAATTTCCAAACACTAATTTTCCAGCACAAAATTAAATGTTACAGAAAAATGTTTGTATGTCAGTAAAGAAAGCAACTTATTATGTAAGAGACCACTTTTCAGACAAAAAAACAATGAAGGCTGCTGGGTTTTGCTGCAGAAATAAGAAGCACATGTCAGTCAGTCTCCAGACGAACTGTGGCTCAGTAAAACTTACGAGCTAATTAACTTAAAACTGCACAAATTGTACCTGAGACTTCTATTTTTATTTTTTTTATTTTTTTTTAAAGCAAAGGGTCATCACACCAAATACTGAATTGGTTTCATTTATTACTGTTTACTGCTCTTTTATAGTATATTTTTTAATGTAGAAACATTTAATTTCATTGTTTTTAAAGGCATCTTTGCTCTACAGCATTTCTTTGCAAAAGTCTTAAGCACATGTACGGTACTGTATATTATATGTGTATTTACATTTTATACAGCTGAGTGCAAAAGGTGAAGTTTATTTATAGCAAGAAGTTTAGTGTTGTTTCAGTGATGAAGAACCTAAAATAGTATCATACATATTCTCTAATAATGCATGTGCCTCAATGCATATTTGTGCGATCTTACAAAGATAATTTTTTGTGTGTGTTATAAAACTGTAGGTTGTTCATGTCTTAAGAGGGGAAAATGCAACCAGGAATTCACTTTAACAAAAATGAATTAAATTAAGATTCAGTAATACACAATTCATTTTGTTAATAACAAATTGAATTAAAGCAACACCTTCATAAATTATGGAATGTGTATTTCTGTATTTATAAAATATAGAGACAGATGTTACTTTAGTGAAACTTAACCAAATCATCCGTTCAGAAGTTTGCATTTGCCCTTCTGAAAATTCTCTAACATGTAGGCATAAGTCTTTTTAAAAATAAAGATAGTCTTAAAGATAAACATCCCATAAGATTGTGGTTCTCAGAATGAGGCCCAGGGATCCCTCAGGTCCATGAATTAGATACTTGCTGTGGTGGAAATCACAACCCATCATTATCAAAGTTCACTTCATTTTTATTTGTTTATTTTTTCATCTCCTAGTTAATTTGACTGGTCTCTTGAATTTAATGGATTTAATCCAAAACTCTAAGTCTCCCTATAGATAATGTAAACTTGGACCTGATCTGTTCTGTTGATGTAAAGTTCAGGAATAACTGCAGGAAGTTTGAGAACCCCTGCCATAACTTTAAAATGAAAGATGAAGTTTCAGTTACATCAAGAAGCAGTTTAGTGTGTTAGGTTTCACAGGTGTTCCTTCAGTGATGAATAAGCCATAATATCACTTTGGATGTTTGCCTCTCCTTTTCTGAATGTTTTCTTATAACCTGTACTCAGCATGTATGTGTGTCATTTACCTTATTGCGGTAGTGTTGATTATCCTACAGATTTTTAAATCATTGTTTTAGTAGAATGCGTAATGCAAAAGTAGATGAAATGGTAAGTACCTGACACCATATCCACGTCTTCATATTTGCTTTCATTCACGAAATGGCAGCATTAACGCTAGAAAGATGCAGAATTTGAAATCTACACAGATTTAGTCTTATGACTGTTAAACAGTCATAGAAATCTAACAGTTGCTTCAACTGTAAATGTTTCCCTGCTTTTTATCTGTCTGATGCTTTATTGCTGTTAATCATAACAACGATTTGTTAAACATCCTGTTTGTTATGGTATTGTTCCTGTGCAGCGACTAATCAGTGGTTTATCCCGGCTGTCCGGGGCGATGTGCCACCCGGCTGTGCTGCGTATGGATTTGTGTGTGACGGCACCCGGCTGTTGGTGTTCGGAGGAATGGTCGAATATGGAAAATACAGCAATGATCTCTATGAACTTCAGGTGGGATTGTCATACGTTAAGTTTAAACTGAACAAAATTATTTGCTTTGGAGATACTTAGTTCAAACATTATGCTGTGTGGGCTGTTTTTTTTTTTTTTAAATACAGGCCAGTAGATGGGAGTGGAAACGACTGAAGCCTAAAGCTCCAAAGAATGGCCCGCCTCCTTGTCCACGCCTGGGTCACAGCTTCTCCCTCGTGGGGAATAAATGCTACCTATTCGGCGGACTTGCCAATGACAGCGAAGATCCCAAAAACAATATTCCAAGGTTGGCAACTATATAGAATCATAATGAGTCGTCACATTGTGCAAGCTGTAGCATAATTTTTAGCACTTTTCATGCTCTGCATCTGTGTTCCTGAATTACATTTAAGCAACGTAGTGCAGTTGGTTTAATCAGACTGTATTTTTTTAAAATACCAGAACAGTTAACTCAGTGTTTTTCTTCCCTATATACAGATACCTGAATGACCTGTACACACTCGAGCTGCGTCCAGGCTCTAACGTGGCAGGCTGGGACATCCCCATCACATACGGCGTGCTTCCTCCTCCTCGTGAGAGTCACACGGCCGTAGTCTACACAGAGAAAACCTCAAAGAAGTCTCGCCTTATCATCTATGGAGGCATGAGCGGCTGCCGCCTCGGAGACCTCTGGACATTAGATATAGGTAAGAGGAAGATTAAAGAAGCGTTTCAGTTGATAAACTGATTATTAAGAGCTTTGCGATTCTGAATGTTAGGAAACATTCATTGGGTTGAGCTCGGGTTGTTTATTTGGAGTAGTTTATTTAGTGTTACACTATTGACAGTCATAAAAATCTTGTAATTTTAATTACAATTTAAACACATTAAAACAAACTGCTTATCCTGTAATCTTGTGGCTTTTTTTTTTTTTTTTTTTTGGCTTTTTAAAAAAAAAAAATCAAGCTAAATCCACTGTTATGATCAACAGGACATAACGTACAGCTCTAGGTCTCAGTGCATTATTCCTTTGGTGCCAAGAAGTTTTAAATGATTATTTCATAAACAATTCTTGCATCCTACAGACACACTTACTTGGAACAAGCCGGCAATCAGTGGCACTGCTCCGCTCCCTCGCAGTCTTCACTCTGCCACCACCATAACCAACAAGTGAGTTTCCTCAGGTCAAATCTATAAATGCTTATAAACGTCATCTTGATTTTACTGTACATTGTGCAGTTAGAGCTGTGCCGTATTGTAAATCATGCACATTTAGTGTAGGAGATTGTATCTCTTATTTAAAAGTGAACGGCAGCAGTGGCTTAGAGGGAAGGGTCCAGCTAGTGATGAGGCTGTGAGCTTAATCCCAGGAATGCTGGAGAGCCACCATTGGGCCTTTTATACGAAGCCCTTAATTATTATCTGCTCATAGATGGGGCTGGGTATTGGCACAGATGCCCTGATTCGATTCACAAGCAAACGATTTGATATCGATTCAGTAGGAATGAGCTATGAAATGCTATATAGCAAAAGTTAACTGAGAGAACGACATCTAAAGTGTGCGTGTGTGTAGCGGGGGGGACTAGTAATTGCCTTTAATGCTAGGCAGAGCTCTTCTATTTAATTATCTGGCTATATTTGATCATGGCAGAAACAAACCTGGAAAACCGTTCATCCAAAAAAATGTATATTAGCCTAAAAGATCGATATCGAATCGGACGATCGAGGAAACAATATTTTTATGAATTTATACTCATGCATTATCTTAAAATTAAGTCTCCATGGATATAAACATTTGTTTTATAACATGGCTGGGATTTTGTGATGATAATGCATGCATCGAGAGTGCACCTGATTTATAAAACTTGTCCTATCACCATCTCTCTTGAGGATGTACGTGTTTGGCGGGTGGGTGCCGTTAGTGATGGATGATGTGAAAGTGGCTACACATGAAAAGGAATGGAAGTGTACAAACACACTGGCATGCCTAAACCTGGGTAAGATTTACTAATGGCTATAATTAACCTCGTAATAGCTGAAGCATACTTTACCTGTATTAGGAAAATAAATTAAATGAAATTTTTCTTTCTCTCTCAGACACAATGTCATGGGAGACTATTTTAATGGACACTCTGGAAGACAACATCCCGAGAGCCAGGGCAGGGCACTGCTCTGTAGCTATCAACTCCCGACTGTATGTTTGGAGTGGCAGAGATGGCTACCGCAAAGCCTGGAACAACCAAGTGTGCTGCAAAGACCTCTGGTATTTGGAGACAGGTGAGTTTTTATCTTGTTATTAACTACTCAACTGAAATATTTAAGTAAATATGTAGAGTGAAGAGAAAAATCAGTGGAAATAGATTTGTCTCTCCCGTAATCCCCTTCTATCATAGTTGATGGTTAAAAATGAAACTGTGGTAATAAATCGTTTTGTGTTCTTTGTGTAAACATTTGCACGTTTTCTACAGACCGTCCTCTGGCACCGTCTCGTGTGCAGTTGGTTCGTGCCAATACAAGTTCTCTGGAGGTGAGCTGGGGCGCTGTGCCCACTGCCGACGCCTACCTGCTGCAGCTGCAGAAATACGAAATTCCAGCAGCAACGACGGCCTCTTCCCCCAGCGTCACTCCCACCTCCTCGCTGCCCTCCAACTCGCCCAAGAGCCCAGCCCCGGCCGCCGCGGCCCCTGCTTCTCAGAGCATACCCGTCACAGGGGTCACCCTCGTACCCCAGGTGCCCTCACCAACCACGTCCATGCCTGCGAGCCCACTCGCTGCAGCCTCACCACGTGGTCCAGGTAAAAGTGGGTAGCATCGGAGACATTATTTATAAAGCCTAGTTTGTGTATGAAATTTGTACAAAGAGCAACAAAACGTTTAGTGACGTTCTAATATGGTGGGAAATCCACTCATTTAGAGTCTCCAGACAACTAAGCTGCATTAGCTTAGTTTCAGTATGTGCAAATTATCCGGAGAGGGAACTGTACCTTGACACAAATTTAACGTGAACAAACCTGGTTAAAAAATTGAAGCTGGTTGATTTTAGAAAATGTCTTGCAACAACATTGGGTTACTCATGCTGGAGAAATTTTCCTGCTTACGTGTGAGAAAGCTAGGTGGCTGTTTACTGAACTGGGAAGTCAGTTTAATTAATATTTTTGAAACACTGAATGTTGGTGCTTATGTTGTATTATACTGATGTGCAGGTGTTATATTGACTTTTCTGCTTCTTGAATCTGCTCTGTGCTTTTGCAGCCATCCTGAAAGTGGCAGCACCTCAGTCCACTGCTGGGACGTCTATTGTCACTGTGCGTCAGGCAAATCAAGCGGGAAAATCCCCAGTTACAGTCACATCACTTCCTGCTGGAGTGCGTATGGTCGTTCCTGCACAGAGCACACAAGGAACAGTAAGTTGTTCTTTACGTTTCTGAGCAGCTTGTTTTTAGTCAAGTGTTTGGACTCATTTTAGTTCAAGTTAACATTTGTATCCATAGCGCTACGTAGTTTACCATGTTAATTTTTTGCAGCCTTAAAGATAATTTTCCTCCCATACGTTCTAGCCGATTGGGAGCAGCCCTCAGATGAGTGGCATGGCCGCTCTGGCTGCAGCTGCAGCTGCCACACAGAAAATCCCTCCTTCATCAACAGCCACTGTGCTGAATGTTCCAGCAGGAGCCACCATAGTGAAAACTGTTGCTGTCACTCCAGGCTCTGCAGCTCTTCCTGCTACAGTGAAAGTAGCATCACCAGTGACTGTGAGTACAATTTTAGAGCTTTTAAGTGTGCCTAAATTTTTTTAACTTGACCAACTGTAGCCAGATCAGTGACCAAATAAAATCTGCTATTCATAGTGTCTGTGGTATATCTCATAAATCCTGTCACCTTGTAGCAGCAACGAGTTAAATATTATTCTGTCAAAGCCATGTCACAAAATTTCAGTCTGGCTTTGTATGCTCTGTGGACATTGACTTGGATTCTTTGTTTAAATCAACAAACATTAGCTTTTAAAAAATGACTAACAAAAATGTGTACATTGGCTACTCACCTGTAACAAAGGCCAGACTCTTAAAATAAATGCTAGGTGGCAATACAGACAACCTGTAAAACTGAGGAATGCTGGGATCAGAGTACACGAATTCAGCCCGATTTTGACAGTTTTTCTCGTGGCCGACAAATTTCCAGCTTCAGGTCTGAATATGAACGTTGGGATCGATGAACAGGCCTTGTAGTCTGACATAATCAAAGAACGTCTGGGACAACCCTGTGACACACTGACGAAAATCCTGGCATGTCAGTTTTTTATATTTTCTTGCCTAGTTTTACAGTTCCTATGACATCTTCCTTGATAGCCATGATTGACAATTTCTTGACCCTCCTCCTCGACAACACACAAGGACATGAACGATGATTTGGTCGGGGTCAAACTTGGAGTGTTGCCAGTCTCCCGACCAAGACACGGCAAGAATTTACGGCACTATGATTGCCTAATCTGACATGGTGACTATCATGAAAAACAAAAATACTGTGAAGTCTGATCCTGGCATAATACTTGAGTGTTTCAGGTCTAATAAGGCTTTTAAAATGGTTGAGATAATAGACTAACATAAAATAAAATCTGATACAGGACCTGAGCCTTCCAAATACCTGAGAAATGATGACAGCTCATCATTCACAGTGCTTTGTTATAGATAATCTTAGAAATTAACAATTTACCCCAAATAATCTTTTTGGTAAGGTTTAGAGCATGTTTTGTCTTTTAAGGGAACAGTTTCATCTATCTGCTGTACCTGCTTCTATCCCCATGTATACTGAAATCTCAGGGGTTTTTTTTTTTCTTTCTTCTTCTTCCCCCATCAAGGTGAGCAACCCAGCCACCCGCATGCTAAAGACAGCTGCAGCTCAAGCTGGGACTTCTACCATCACTACCCCCAATACGCCAACACGCCCCATCATCACTGTGCACAAATCAGGCACAGTGACTGTGGCCCAGCAGGCCCAGGTGGTCACCACCGTGGTGGGAGGAGTCACTAAAACCATCACACTTGTCAAGAGCCCGCTCACTATGGGCAGCGGCGGCACTCTGGTGAGGATTGAGCACTGAGACGGCTTCATTTGTGTAGTGTCTTGATTGTTAGGAAATGTCAGTGTTTACTTGGTATTGAACCTATTTTAATTTCTTTTCATACCTGATAAAGCCCTACTGTTTCCATAAGTAGAGTGACAGCTTGTTATTGTGAGTAATAATAAAGTTGGTGAGTGTTATAGAAATACTTGCATGCATGCGATACTGAAGCAAAGTTTTTCATGAAATTTAGCTCCATATCAATATCAATGTGCCTAGGTTTCCTTGAATATTTGAATTCTGATGCTTGCACCAATAGTCCTTCACAGTGAAATGTATATAAAGTTTAATTTTTGTTCACTTTCTTTCTCAGATCTCTAGCCTGGGGAAGGTGATGTCCATGGTCCAGACAAAGCCAGTACAGACCGCTGCAGTGACAGGCCAAGCTGGCAGCCCTGTCACACAGATCATACAGGTCATGATATGAGAATTTTTCTTACATTTGGTTCTAGATTGCTTTTGAAAAGACCACAGCTATGTGATGCGTTTGTGTGTTGGGCCAAACTATATAAACTCTAAAGCTGCTGTTGGTTGATCATCATGACTGACTGACTGACTTGACATTTTTCTTCCAGACGAAGGGTCCTCTGCCTGCAGGCACCATATTGAAACTAGTCACGTCAGCAGACGGCAAGCCCACCACCATCATCACTACCACGCAGGCAGGTGGCACTGGCACCAAACCAACCATTCTGGGCATCTCCCCTACCACCACTACCAAACCTGGCACCACCATCATCAAGACCATACCGATGTCTGCTATTCAGCAGGGAGCTGCAGGTTTGCCTTACCACAAGTTCTGTGAGCTATAATACTTACCCTATGTTGGGCTGAACATGTTCATTTCATGTTCTGCTGATGTAAACACTTTATCTGATTGTCTTGCTTGTTTCCTTTTACTTTAAAAAGCTTCTCTGATTTGATGAAATGGTTTCTGTAGTGACCCCTACCCCCCCTTGTATTTTTGGCAGGTGCTACTAGCAGCACTGGTATAAAGTCTCCTATCACAATCATCACAACCAAAATGGTGACTCCTGGCACACCAGGAAAAATCATCACCGCAGTACCAAAACTGGCTGCTGGAACTGCACAGCAGGGAGTGACTCAGGTGAGGTCCTGTTTAACCCCTGACCTCGTAGCCATGAAAAAAAAAAAATGAAAACATGAGTGATTAGTCAACTATAGATTTTTCTGATGGTAATAGATGTCTGGAAGATGACCATGAGTTCATTTGAAGATGCTCATTAGTCTGGCCAAGTATTGTAATGTCACTCAAATTCATTGTTTATTGGAGAGTAAGGTTTCTCCTACTGTAAGTGTCACCAACTGGGATGAGTTTGAAATGTTGTTATGCCTTTTCCAGGTGGTCCTGAAGGGGGCGCCAGGGCAGCCTGGTACCATTCTTCGCACTGTGCCTATGGGTGGTGTGCGTCTTGTTTCTCCTGGTACTGTTTCTGCTGTTAAACCCACAGTTACCACACTAGTGGTTAAAGGCACCACAGGTAACATAAGTTTAACATTAACTGGCACAGTATATTCCTGCTTATTAAATTTTTACTTTGTCATTTCCACCTATTTATAATGCAATTAACGGCCCGCTTTGGATTTTTTTTCCTAATTATGGGTATTTATATAAAGTTCTTGTCCTATGTCTGTGTAGGAGTAACTACTCTTGGCACTGTGACCGGAACAATTTCAACCAGCCTGGCAGGGGGCAACGTTGCCACTGCCAATGCTAACCTGGCTACTCCCATAACCACCCTGGGTACCATTGCCACGCTCTCCAACCAGGTGATCAGCCCTACAGCCATCACCGTATCTGCAGCCCAGACAAACCTGACTACTGCACCTACAGTGGCCATACAGGTACTGCACATGCTGTACAGTCTGACTCAAATCCTTTAGTCTGTCATATGGTGAGTAACTGAATGATTATTTTTCTCTTGTAGGCAGCTACACAGCCCACACAAGTGACGCTGATAAGCACCCCCAGTGGTGTTGAGGCACAGCAGGACCTTCCCGTGTCCATCTTGGCCTCCCCCACCTCTGAACAGCCCTCCACCACCGGCGCTGAAGCAGGCGATGCCCCAGGTGAAGTGACTTTGGCCTGCTCCAACCCACCATGCGAGACCCATGAAACTGGCACCACCAACACGGCCACCACAGCCTCCGCTAAGATTGGAACAGAGCGTGTGTGTTCTAACCCACCTTGTGAGATGCATGTGACTGGAACAACCAATACGACAACCACGGCATCGGCCAACATGGGCTGCGTGCAGCAAGTATGCAGCAACCCACCATGCGAAACACATGAAACGGGCACCACAAATACATCTACACAGACATCCTCAAACATGGGCATGGAGACCAACACGGTACAGAGAGTGTGTTCTAACCCACCTTGTGAGACCCATGAAACCGGCACTACCAACACAGCTACGCAGGCATCTTCAAGTATGGGCAATGCGGAAACAAACACTGTACAGAGAGTTTGTTCTAACCCGCCATGTGAGACCCATGAGACTGGCACCACTAACACACCCACACAGGCTTCATCTACCATTGGAGCGGGGCAAAATGGCATGGTGCAGAGAGTGTGTTCCAACCCGCCATGTGAGACCCATGAGACAGGCACCACCAACACAGCCACTACTGCCACCAGCAGCCTCGAGTCAGCTGAAGGAACAGGTATGGCTGGTTATCTCTCAGGTTCCTGGGAAATATTGATATTTTGCCCACATGAAGACTTTGGTTCGCCACATTGATATCAGAAACCTTTCAAGAGCCAAAGTAATACTTGTATTTTATATTCTACATATGGTTAGGCTTAAATTAATATACCTAATGCCTGGCATACTCAACTGGACTTTAAGTGATTTTTCCCTTCTCAACAAATTTTAAGAGGTTGGTAAATTGGGAAATCTCCAATTTAATTGTAGGCCCGGAACCCCACAAGTGGTGTTTATTGTAAACGAGTCAATCTTTAGCCTTCAGATCTAGCTCCTAAGATTTTGAAAACTTAAAAACCTACAAAGTTTTGTGATGGTCTAGGAAGACTTTTATAAAGTCAAAGAAGTGTATAAGGTATGAAAATAAGCTAGGTTGTGATTGCTGATCACTTTTTCCAAGTTAGTGCTTGGTTCATTGGGGCGAATATTGGGTATCCTGAGCCTTTAGCAGAATAGATAGGATTGTCTTCATTTTTGCAGACTTGTTCATTCAAGCATTTTTACCTTGTGCATACAAGGATATAAACAGTACGTCTATCTCCAGCTTCAGCTTCCATTTCCAGCTTGCAGATGGAGCAACATCTCCAGCTTGTGTGATGCCAGGAATGCTCTGATAATCAGGATTTTTTTTCAGTTGCTTATATGCTCCTAAGAATTTCTTGCTTTATTGTCTAGTGTGGACACCTTAATAACCAGAGGAGAAAATTGCGAGGCACTCGCCATCTCTGCTAGGATTTTATCAGTTGAGCCTTGTTGAATTAAGACTGATTTGTCTTGCAGCGCAACAGAGTGGTAATGGACAAGATGCTGGCACCAGTGCTGAGGCGACTTCGTCAACGGAAGCTGCCAATCCCCCAATTCAGAGCAGAGCCATCACCACAGTGACGCAGGCCACGCCCACCCCAGGACCCTCTGTTCCTGTGAGTCTTGATCTGTTTCAAGTCATTGTAATTTTTTTTTTTTCCTTTGCTCAGACAATATTCCCCTGTTCAAGGACTACAGTGGTCTCATAAGTCAAATGACAGGTGTTGGTGCAAGAGGAAAAGGCCTTCCTATTTTGAGTTTGTGCAATTTTGTCATCTAGTCTATCTTAATGTTAATTTTGTTCTGTGTACTTCAGTCATCAATATATTTACTGTATTATTTTGCTCTTTTATTGCACCATGATTGTGGAGGCTCAATACTTATCCTACTGTATATATTAATATGGATTGGATGACCATAAACAGACCTGACTCATGCTTCCACCCCACACTGCCCCCTGCAGGAAATATCATCCATGGCAGGCTCTGTTGCTGTAGTGGAGGGATCAGGTGAAGCTGAGGCAATGGAGCAGGGAGACTCTGAGGCAGTAGCGATGGGCGAGGAGCCCATGCAAACTGAGGCTGAACTGGGTGAAGAGGGGGCTGTCAGAGTTGTTGCTATTGAAGAGGGTGCTGCCGGTGAGGCAGGCACCATGCTGCAGGTTCACGTTGCCATGGAAGCACAACCGGGCCAGGGAGAGCAGGCTGAGGTAGGGGTGGGTGAGGTGGCCAAAACGTATTACAATATAGATATTTAGGTTTGTTAAATGCAAGGAAAACAGTAGTGCTATGTTTACAAACCTCAACAATTACTTGAAATCTCCAAAAACAAGAAAAAGGAGAAATTAAATCTTATTAAAGTAGATAAATTTAATTTTATCTCCAAGGTCTATTCGGTTTCTGGTCAGTGTTTCAAGTCTATAATACTCAAATATGGTAGATATCATCTACCTGTAGCCTGAGTTAGGCTGTGCTCTTTTGATATGGATTTATTTACCAAATATAATACAAATGCCACAGAGGTAACCATGAATAAATAAATTACTAGGAAAATATAATGTAGTAAATAATAAATCAGACTGTATGGTTGCTACATCGTACAGAACCCTGTATTACTAGAAAATGTGAAATAGTTAGTCAAATTGGTCATGTCTGTGCAGATGGAGCAGAGTGCTGAGAGTGCAGAGGCCGTGGCTCTGTCAGGGCAGGACTCTGAGGCCTTGGCACTGCCTCAGGAACTGATGTCGGCCGAGGGGCAGCAGACCACACTGATGGTGACGGGACTGACCCCAGAAGAACTGGCCGTCACTGCTGCAGCAGAAGCTGCTGCTCAGGCTGCAGCCACAGAAGAGGCCCAGGCGCTCGCTATACAGGCTGTGCTGCAGGCAGCCCAACAGGCCGTGCTCAGTGAGTCATCTTGTACCCTAAGCTTTAACAGAATGCTCACTGCAAGAGTTATGAGTTGGTGTTGTACAATCTCTGGAAACAGCATTGGAGTTCAATTGTAACACTTTCTTCTCTTAGATGAAGGAGATGCTGGACAGGATGGTCAGCAGGCCACCACCATTCCCATTGTACTGACGCAACAGGAACTGGCTGCTCTGGTCCAGCAGCAGCAGCAACTCCAGGAGGTTCAAGCAGCAGCAGCAGCAGCTGCCGCTGCCCAGCAACTGGTGGCTGATTCGGGTGCAGCGCCTCTGCCCACTGAGGGCCTGGCACCTGCAGACAGCCTCAACGACCCCACAACGGAGAGCAACGGCCACGAGATGGCCACTGCAGCAGCAACTGGAGCCGTGGTTCAGCTTCTACCCAGCACTTCTGCAGAGAGTGAGAAAATAAAACATGTCATCGCCGTAGCGTACCTGTATATCTGCAAAATATCCCGTTTTTCTTTCCAGCTAAGCAGGAGCATACCTGAGGCCTCTTATTTAATCAGTTCACCTTGCTCTTTAAACATTATTTTTTTGCTCTTGTTTGGTTGGAACGGATGCAAAGATAAAACAAATGGTCTTAAGAACAAATTCGAAAGTCCTGTATGCTTTATGCTGTTGCAATGAACAAAACTTTGAATCTGTGACTGACCCCATTTACAAATTGTCACTTTTCATGCAGCTTTGGCTCCATCGAGTACACTTGCCCCGGCCCAGCCTATGGTGGTTGCCAGCCCTGCCAAGATACAGGCTGCTACTGCACTTGCTGAGGTGGCCAATGGCATAGAGTCTGCAGCTGGGGTGAGCTGACTAATATACACACACACACACACAGACACTTTTTCTATATTTATATATGGCTGTATTAAGGGTTTAGGAAGAATATGCTGGTCATTGAAGGGATTGAGTTTCTTTCTCTTTTGTCTGGTGTTAACAGAAGCCAGGAGCACCCCCTGCAGTTGTGAAACCGCCAGTGAAGAAAGAAAATCAGTGGTTTGATGTTGGAATAGTCAAGGTGACCAACATGGTCGTCACACACTATTATATCCCAGCAGATGATTCAGAGGTTACAGATGTGAGTCAGATTATCTCTGTTGCTGTGAATTACAGATTTGTCTGAATTTGCACCATGCTATTATATTGTGAGCTGTGTGAAGTTCAGTGAGTGATTTTTACCTTGTGTGTGTCATATTGCAGGATGATTCTGGGGCCATACCAGACTATAGTCAAATGAAGAAAGTGGAGCTCTCTCCTGGCACTGCGTACAAATTCCGTGTGGCTGGAATTAACGCTTGTGGCCGTGGAACGTTTTCTGAAGTGTCGGCATTCAAGACCTGCTTGCCTGGCTTCCCTGGAGCACCGTGTGCCATTAAAATCAGCAAGGTAAGGTTTTAGACACTTCACTATTCATGCTGTTCTTTCTAGGCTTTCTATTCTTTCTTTCCCACTTTTCATTCATTGTACATTGTGGGTGTTTTGTTTCCTAATCAGAGCCCTGATGGTGCTCATCTTACCTGGGAGCCTCCATCTGTGACGTCGGGGAAGATCATAGAGTACTCTGTCTACCTGGCTATCCAGAGCTCTCAGACGACCGAGGCAAAAGCATCTGCCCCGGCTCAGCTGGCCTTCATGCGGGTGTACTGTGGGCCAAATCCTTCCTGCCTAGTCCAGACTTCCAGCCTGTCCAACGCCCACATCGACTACACCACCAAACCTGCCATCATCTTCCGCATTGCTGCCCGCAACGAGAAGGGCTACGGCCCTGCTACGCAAGTCAGGTGGCTTCAAGGTGAGTTGGCATAATGTAATAAAAAGCCACAGAATATTTTGTGCCAATAAAGTTACGTTTTGTGGTTTTGATTTGCCAAATGATCACTAGTCATATCATTTGACAAGGTAAAAACATACCCGATGCCTGCAAAATGTATCAGAAAAAGAGTACTGTGACCTAATGTATCACTAGATCATATTGCCCAACCCTATTTCTTCACTGTTTATATTAGTATGACATTTAAACAGTATTTTAGAAATACTTATTTAAATTAGTCCACATTCAGAGCAACAGTTTTGCTAGCTACATTTTGTGTGCCACTTTGTAGTGGTGCCATTGGACAGAAATATTCCGCATGCTGAATATGATGCATTGTATAGTGGATTATCTGCACACTTTGTACTGAATTCGGAATGGCGTCTAAAAGTATTTTGTATGTGAGAGATATGGTGATGTGTGCTGTGTTTGTAAGCTAGGAACGTGTGTCATCTTTTTCCAGAAACCAGTAAAGATGGATCTGCTGCCAAACCTGCAGCAAAGAGACCGGTCTCATCTCCTGATACGTGAGTGTTTATTTAATGAAAATGTTCCTAATGAATACATATATAGGGTCCATCCTAAAATTTGTTTCATTGGTAAATATTTGGTGTAATAGAGCCGAGTCCTATTTAAATATCTTTTTTTTTTTTTTTTTTTTTTTTTTCTTCTTCTAAATATCTTTTTGGTCTGAGTGAACAGACCCTGTGCTTCTCTGTGATAGTTTAGCATGAGGTGAGGAGCGAGTGAAATGGAACATATTACTGGTTAATACTGCATTTTCTCCGTGCACAAATGCACGTTGACGTAGGTAATAGGAGAAATTTAGAGGCCGGCAAATGTTGTTGCAGTTTGATAACACATTGCAGGAAAAACAAGATTTTTTTTTTTTCTTTTAAGTGACGAAAATGGAATGAAGTTTAGAAAGGGACAAACTTAACAAAACTAAAAAGGTCAGTTTTTATATTAGGTTTTCTTTAAGGTGATGATAGATTAGTAGACTGGTAGATGTTGGTCTGTCACTACGAAACAACCACTTTCATGTTGCCTTATTTATTGCCATAAACTAATTACTAGTGGTTTAGCAGTTAAAGCTAATGTGCCACCATTCAGTCATGTTCGTTGCATATCTGGACCTTTGCAAATTTTTGTTGAAGACCCCTGTTCTAGATGGTTTCTATCAAACTGAACAATCTGAAATATTTTTAAAATTATTATCCTTTATTTATTCTGTTTTTTCCCCCTCTCGTTTCTCCCACTCTACAGGAAAGGTACCGGTCCAAAAAAGGCCAGAGCCGACCAGTGAGAGATTTTGACGTGCCCCTCCCCCTTTGAGACCAAGACCCCTGACCGAACTCCTTCCTGCTGAATGCCCTCCCCAGCCTTATTAAACCACATCCCCAATCACTTCCTACTTAACATGAAATGACAGCAGGGGAAAAAAAGGAGAAAGTTCAAGATAATCTGTTTGTGCCCTACCCCAATCATCACTGGACATCCTGGTGCCATGGACGCCTTATCGCTTCGACTGTGTTAAAATGAAACCGTATTATAAATGTTTCTTCAGACAAACAGTTAAAAGCACATTCTTTTTGCTTTGTCCTGGAAGTTGTGTGATAAATTTCCAAATGGCAGCAGTCAGTCAAGTTAACTGTATGGTTTTCTGTAGTTCATTTTTTTTCCCCTTCATGTTCTTTTATTTTATCTTACAAGCAATAGATAAAAAAAAAAACAAAAAACAAAACTTTGCTCTTCTGCCAGTTTTTTAAGTCTGTATATTTCAGTTGGACACGGACGGATGTTGGACGGTAACTGAAGAGGGAGAAAGCCGACAATGAAGCTACACCTGGAAATCCATTGAAGGATGGGAGGGGAAAAAAAACACCACAGCACTTGGTGATGCTTCTGAAGAAAAAAAAAACTTTTCATTTTAAGACATCTGTACTTGTATATTCAATCTGAGTCCAGTAGCCTGTTATTACATCACTGTGTTTTCATTCATAGTTAAGAGGGAATCGGAGAACTGTATTTTGTACCGAAGGTGTAAGGACTCTGATCCTTGTAGATGGGGAGGCGTATGACCTTTTTTGTTTGTTTTTTTGTTTTGTTTTTTGAAATGCATCTTGTATAAAGAAAGGGGGGTAGGGGATCCCATAAATGGCAAGAAGTGATTCAGAAGTTCTCTGTGTGGTTTATTTTTGTATTTTTTCTTTTTTTTTTTTTAAACAGAAAAAAGTCACCCTTATTGTGTGTGCATTTGCTCAGTTTTAAAAACAGTTCCTGCTCATTCCTGTACTGTCTTGTGGGATCCTGTGGCCAATTGTCTTGTGTGCCACAGAGTTTTCTACATCCCACCTTAAAGTATCTTTGAAACGCTGATTCAGACATTAAAGATTGAAGTGAACTTTTTCTACTCACTTTGGAGAAAGACTACCCACTTAAGCTTTAGCTTACTGAATATTTGGTTTTTCATTCTTTTATTTCTTTATGCATTTTTTTCCCTCCCACCTTGTATATTGTTGATCATTTAAAGGAGTGTGTTGGAAAGCTGTTTGTTCTCCTTTGGTTCATTTTTCCCTTCCTGTTAACCTTTTCACTAGTTAATGTAAACTTTTTGCTTTTTCGAGTTTCTGTGGATTTTTTTCTCTCTCTCTCAATGCTTGCTTGTGAGCTGGCTACAGGTAAAAGCAAAACTTGGGATTCTTCTCATCGTGGGGAAAATGTCAAGCATTGTCATTCATGTTGGGGTGTTTTTTTTTTTGGTTTGTTTGTTTTTTCGCAGATGGTTTCGGGGTACAGATGGATTAACAGTGTCGGATTGAGAGTGCTGATACGGGATGAGTTTATTCATTGTGTTCAGTTGGATGATGCTCAGTTCTGATCCTGGACCAGCATGCTCACCCTGAAACGTCATTTGCGTTACGACCCCCAGTGTCTAGAATGATGTTTGACTGAAAAGTGGACCCGGTATGTGTCTGAATGGAAATGAGAAACATTGGTTTGCTTTTCTGACAATTTGTGAAAATGATGGGTTATTGGCACAGCCAGCGTTTGAACTCAGTTGTAAATTAGTTCTTTCACGTAGCAAGAAGTAAAACAAAACTCCGCCTTTTTATATAATTATCTGTAACAAATGTTTTTACATGTTGTCATCTATTGATTGCTTTTGTGTCTTGACATATAAAAGTAATGGAAATCTGTCTCTGTGCTCATTTGTCCCATGCCATTTATCAGTTTTTTGTTTGTGTTGGAGGATTTTTGGGATATGTATAATTAATATAAAAGACCAGCAAGAATATTAAATGTCTTTCTAATCAGAAATAGCAAAAAAAAAAAAAAAAGAGTTAGGATTTTAACGCTGTTTATGCACACGTGACTACTTTCCAACGCTAATAAACAATTTTAGAGAATACTGAATACTGATGTATGGAGTTGGCTCGTGGTCTATATACAACGCAAAGTTTGAGCCGATGGGCCTTCCGACTTGCCGTGGCGCTATGTTTCTGTATCCATGGAAACGACGAACTAGTTAGCCCACTAGCGATTAGCTGCTTGTTTTTGGACAGAGCAGTTAGCTTAATTAGTAATATTGAACGTCTGGTTAGCACGTTTATATATTTGTGTGTATATATATAAAATTTATAATTTCGACTTTTGTTTAAACGTAAGATGAACTCTCATTTGGTCAGTGACGCAAGTTAGCTAGGCTAGGTTAGCTTTACGGATTAGCCGCTTTGGCTCGTGCCATGGATCAGTACAGTATTCTCGGTCGGATTGGCGAAGGAGCTCATGGAATTGTGTTCAAGGCCAAACATATCGAGGTAAACACGATACATAGTTATATTTGTATATAATGCTGTTTTTCGTGCTTTCGTCGTTTTAAGGGTTATTACTGTAACTAGCCTTCTCTGTTCAAGCGTTTGGAGATAGCCTGCTCACGCGCTTAGGTAACGTTACACCTCTATGCACGTGCCATACATAGTCTTTAATTACTGACGGTATCCAGTGTGGTGGTGTTATGTGCATTCCGTCGGCACCACTTTCACCCCGTACCTCCATGGTTAAGCACCACTACTAAGCAGAAATGATCTGTGTGGTGCATCATTTTTAAGCACAAATTGCATTATGACACAGGATCCCATCCCGCTTCTGGAGTACCCCATGACCCCAGCGTTGCCAGGTCTCCGGCAAAATGTCCACCCCAAGAACATCTCAAAATTTTACAGAGCTCCCTAATCCTCCCATGGTGGGAGGATTTTGGAGCTACTTTTGCGTTCCCGGGTTAGGGTTAACGCAAAAGTAGCTCAAAACATTTCCCCCACCATGACCCTTAGGGAACTGTAAAAATTACATGTTACTAGCTTTAAAAAAAAAAAAAAAGGTGCATTTTTCTCTTTTCATTATGGTGTGCATGCATTTCTGCAGAGCCCCCTAAGGGTCATGGTGGGAATTCTTTTCGAGCTTCTTTTGCGTTCCCTCGCAATACTGTAGTGTTAACCCTAACCCTTATTGTGGGGGAACGCAAAAGTTGCTCCAAAATAAAATCCCCACTATGACCCTTAGTAGGCTCCGTAAATTTCTTTGCATTATTTACAATTTGCCTTTTTTAGAATCATTGCCTGGGAAACAAGTTCACCGTAGTACGCACGTATTCCTTTGCAATATCTACACTGCCCAGCCAAAAAAAAAAAGTCACCATTTGATTGGATAATTACTAGGTGATTAATGTGTTTCAGCTGGCAACAATTCTTTTAACCCTAACTGATGCAGTGA
>JAOTRR010000033.1:14234666-14253627 GCA_028570945.1 Gogo arcuatus
TTGTTTTTATTGCATTTTGGAAAATATCCCAACTTTTCTGGAAATGGGGTTTGTACTTGCAGTTCACTTCATTGGCCATAGAAGGTGCTAATTATTACAAACTGCTACTTTATCACATTGTCCTATCACTTCTTCTAGAGAAGTCACACAAAGACACACTTTGCACACCAAAATATTCTTTAATGAATGGATTCATTAAACTGAAAAAATACGACCCATTGTGTAAGGGTGTTCCATCATCTGAAAAAAAACAAAAAAACTTGGTTAAAACAATTGTATGTCACAAATCTTTAAAAATACTGAGCAGTAGTTCTGAATACGGTATGTTCACACTTCTACTTTTACAGTCAGTAGAGAAGAGATACTTTAGCTGCAGACCTCATCCTAGTCCATTAGTACATTAGGAATTTTTTTTTTAAATTCCAGATTTGTAATTTAGGACTACTGTAACATTTGAACATTTTATTATGTCAGTAACATGTAACATTAGTGAATAAAAACCAAAGGAATATTCCTTGCACTGACTTAACAGGCTAGTGGGAAGGATAAACTTGATTTTGCTTGCATGTATTTCCGATGTCATGTCCGGCTTCGAGTGATACGTAGGGAATAAAACATGATGAGTGTATTGTTATAGCAAAATAACATGAAACAGAAGAGCCTGGTTTATACCAGACATATGACTTTCCCTGCGTATGTAAAAGCAATCGCTGTGTGAGTGGCATTATTCACCCACTCACCTGCCTGTCTTATGTACATCTGGCAGTTTAAATGTGACATTCACTGGACGGCACATCAGCGCCAAAAATGTCCCTGTCCAAAATGTTTAGCGATTTCATGTTAAAAACGATGCTAAGCTATGTGTCTCTTAAAACTTTACACTGTCGTCATGACTGTTGTCATGAGCTGCATCTCAAATCAAACACTCTGACCTTACATAAAAAACATTTACTAATCTAGATAATCCAGAAGATTGGTACCCAAAACAGACCTCTACATGAGAGGTTTATAAAATTCAAACACTAACTGTAATAGGAAAACTGTAACCGGTTAGTGTTAGTACTCAGTAACAGTCTAGAATAGTACATAAGTACGTATGCAATTTGACATACAACACTAGTTTGTTTAGTGGAGGTAGATGGACAGGGAAATTTGACTGCTGTGTGTAAGGACAGCGAAAAGACAAAAATAGCACATTTTTATTTTAAATGTTATTTTATTTTAAATATATCAAGCGACCCCACGTGGGGGTCTCGACCTTTAGTTTGGATACGCCTGCTCTACTTAAATGTCTATTACTCAATGCTGAAATAAGAGATGTTTAGGGAATACAAAAAAACCCCCCCAAAACAAAACAAAACAAAATATGTGCCTGAGAATATATTCTTTCATTTTGTAACGAATCAAGGCCAAGAAAAGTAAAACCGTGAAAGGTGTGACAACATGCCCCGCTCTCCCCTACATGTAAGGGCTCCTTTTAGTCTCAGTGAAATTGTAAAATATTCGCTGACTATAAGAGTAAACTTGGAGCTGATGATAGAAGCAAACATAATGCGTGATGATATGTGAGAATTTTGGAGTCTGTAATGAAAATAATCTTTAATTAATTTAACTCAAACCAAGAAATGTTGCAATAATACCAACTGCTTTTGTTGGAGTATGAGAAATGTCTAACTATTATTATAGATTTATTCTTTACTGAGAATGTGAACTGCACCACTAACTAGTTTCAGATTGTTCTTAGTGTATACAAGCTGCAGATTTCTACAATGATAAGACCAGCAAACGACCAAAATTCACTCAGGCTGCTGTCTCTGGATCCTCCACAAAGACAAGGCCAGTATCATGCAGGTCTTGTCTGTTCAGCAACATTGGAAGAAAAAAAAAAAAAAAAAGTCCCCTCCCCAACATTACATTGTTCAAAAGCCTTGGAGGAAACGGTCCCCTGTTATCTGTGCAATGCAAAATACCACCAATTTGGTTGCTCCAGTTACTATGAATAGGGCTGCTTGATTTTATCAATTCACTCTCACCTGGGTGTACATCAGATCTGCTAGTGCATATTGCTGTATGTTGCTACTTTTAGTGCAATTTGGGTAGTCCATTTAAAAACCAGGAATTGAAATGATGTGACATGCCTCACAGCTTTTATTGCCCATCGTGACAAAGTCTAACATCTCATGCTTGAGTTGTTGTGTACGATTATGTTTTTTTATGATTAATATTATAACAGTCCTGCCCACGGTTCAGCTTTGCCACAGGTATCCCTCTGTCCTTTCTCTAATTTCCCTGAAAACTGAATGAACAAAGGAAACTAGAACGGTTCACTTTGATTAACAAATCACCTCCATGCCAGTGTTCAAAGTGGGAGCTGTGTAGAAGCAGCCTGACTATCTTTCCACATGACTGCTGCCTTTCTCACTATTTGCATCTCAAACTCTCATCTTAACTGCTTCAGTTGTGGTGCATAGAAAGCTGTATTTTGCATCTTTTATCGTGACCCAAACCTCTTTTTTTTGTTCAGTACTATCTCTGGTTTGGTATTTGGATTGTCTAGGTTGGTTTGGGTGACATTTTTTCCTCCTTGTGTTGAAACAAAGCCTTGTCTCATCAGTGTCACTCACTCGAACCATAAACACCTTCAGAAAGTATCTGAGCGCTTTGTATTATTGCTTATAGAAGAGGTCCGGGTCTTCCACTTATGTCTCGGCGACTAGAAAGAGCTGAATTTGGACATTTTCTAAAAGTCAATAAATAACTATAGTTAGCAGGCATCCAAGGAGTACAAACAGGGTAAAAACATTGCTGAATGTGTTTGTAAAGTCATTTCCTAACTTTTTACAGCTAAAATGTTACACAACAACATTTTAAAAAATCAGTTTTAGATGAAAAAAAAAAAAATCAAAATCTTCAAATATGCAGTGTAGGTCTAAAGTTATGACATTAAAAAAAAGAAGCTAATGTTTGTGACAGTCTAACTTGTTTTTTACTTGATAAGACCGTATTGTGTAGAAAGTTTAGACACAAATGCTTGAGACATACTGCATACGTTACCGTCCGCCATGTTGTTGATTTACATGTTATATCATTCTAAAAACAGCGTTAAACGAACAGTCTACGATTGTGGACACCATAAACAAATGATTAAATGTATCACTTCTGTTTGGCGCACATCCCACCATGTAATAACAACCACAACTCAGCTTTAATGACGTTGTATCTCAGGCGCCATAAGGACATGAACTACCATTTGAGGCCCAAAACATAATGCCTCACAAGACATGGCTTAGATGTGGATGGTTGATGAATTTGGTCCTTATTCTGAATGCCATAAAAGTATAAATATAGTATACGTGTGCTGCTGACAGCTCAGTTTTTTTGGCCCGGAATACATTTTTCCATTGCTGTATCTGGAACTTATGCACCTAAAGTCAGCCATATTTGATCTGCACTGTTTGTGTTTATTCGGTTTTTCATTCAGTCAGACAGAATTGAATCTTTGCTAAAACGAACCAGCGTTTTCTGCAGATAATCTTGAACGAAAGAGACTCTTCTATTGAGTTACACAATCATTTATATGAATACAGAATAAAAAGCTATGATACCAGAGCAAATTGAACTCTGTCACTTCCCTCTGAAGCACTAACTGGTGTTGGAGGTGTGTCTTCAGCAGAAGAACATTTTCTAAAACTACCTCCTACACCATGCCCCCTCCCTCCTTTCCCTTCTGACCCTCGCCCACCACCACCGCCACCGCCACCACCACCACACCACCCTCGCTTTCTCTTATCGGACCAGCAGCACTTCAGAGCAACGCCTGGTCTTAACTGTAGCTCTTTCACCTCTCTCGCTCACCTGGAGGCACGGAGATCATCCACACCAAACGACAGCCAGGTAAGAAGCACCAACAGCACGAATGCAGCAGGTGAGCCGAATTATTTTGTTTTTGCTCCCTGTCATATCTCATTTTGGCTTTGCTGTCATAATGTGTCAAATTATTACACTGTTAAATCAGCTATGCTTGACAAATATAAGAAATTAGTCTAAGACCTAAAAAAATGAACCAAGTATACATACAGAAATATCATATTGCTGTACTCTCTTGATATAACTTTGCTTTATTTCTGTTTATTATTCGTATTATAATATCAATAGCTGTAGATTACCAACACAGTCATCAGACACTATTAACCATTATTGATTATTTAGTACTATTGATATTGTATGAATAAATACAGTCTCTATTGAGGAATTACAGTAAAGGACATGATTAAAATGCATGGTTAGAGCAAAAAGTGTCTGCACCAGGTATGTAAGGACACACTGTGAAAAAATATATTCTACTAATACTTCTATCTATGATTATTAATGAAATATTATTTATATTATTATTATGATTGCTCGATTGGATCTATTTGTTTTATTGTAGTCACAGAAGTATGGAATAAAACATGACAGGGCGTTGTGTTGTATATACATTAGTTACTGTTAACAACCTGGAGATTATTTCCCAATAACAGCCCATTCTCAAGTGTTTTATTCCTCTTATACCGTGACAATTTGCCGATAATTAAAATGTTTTATTAATTAAAGAACGACAAATCATACTTTTTATCCGTTTATAGATACATTTAACGTTGTGGAACATTAAGAGAGGCAAGTTAGTTCTGTTACAGCAGCTATAAACAGTCCCTCCCATACCAGCCTCTCGTTTTTTTCTCTTGAAGTTAATCAGACAAGAAAATGCAGCTTGGCATGTTACCAAGAAAACCACAAAGCCCTCTGTCCTGACGACTTTCCTGTGTTGGAAAACTTACAGCTTTATTTCTGACTCTGACACTGGAGGCTTCTTCTGAAAGAAAGAAAAAAAAGCCTCCTCACAGAAAACTTCACTATATCAGTAATTACACACTTTTTAAAATCTGTTTGTCTGCCCTATAAGTCCTAGTGTAAGTTGTTACTATAGAAAAGATAATATATTAGAATGAGTGGATTTGCAGCTGCACTACTGTTCGAGCTGATGTTATAGAAATAGAAAATAAATCAACCTTCTGACCAATCAGAATTAAGAATTCAATAGTGATGTGGTATAATAATGAAATATGATATTTGATACATATATATTACAGTTTCGGACTGAAGCTGAAGGAATTTTGGCCATGGAAGCCACTGTGGAGTCTCGCTGGTCGTCCTCGTCACTGATGCCAGGCGACGTGCTGCCCACTTACCCATCTGACTCCAGCTTTGTATCTCACACCGAGGACGATTCGACTTTCTCCAGCATAGAGGCTGAATGTGGCGGCCTGCCTTCCCTCTTCTCCAACGCCATCCAGAGCCATGGCGCAGCGACATACAGACACAGTCCAGGTCAGTGCTAGAAAGAAAAAGATTTTAAAAAATATTTTATTGTTGTCTTTCATAGTAAATAAAAGCGTATTGTGGAATAACAGCCAAAAGAGTATAGCTTTTTTAAAATTTGACATATAGTTTTATACTACAGTTGATGCAGGATACAATTAAAGATAAGCATTTGAGAGTTAGGTTTCTTCTTCTATGGCCTGTCAGTGGCTCTGTGGCAGTAGTGGGATTGGAACTCATAACCAAACCCATTTAGTTTCATTTTGCTTCTAATGTTTTCCATTAGAGCTATGAAGAAGAGCAGCGGAAACACCTGCACTGCCCAAAGACCGTTTATTAATACCCCTAACATGGTTTTAGTTTGCTGGTATTCTTAGACTGTTTTCATACTTCTTGGTGTGCTTATGACTCAGCATGTTTTGTGCCCCTCGAAAGGGTGTTTTCACATTTGGTCATTTTCAGTATCCCAAGAGATTTCAGATCAACTCAGCAATTTTTGTGCATACGCAACAAATAAACTCAGACCTCTCTCAAGGTGTTTTCACATATAAATCTTTTTAAATGGACCTTTCTTAATCGTGTTAAAGTGAACATAAAAAGGAGCTAGCTGCAAACCACCTCAGTGCTTTTAATGTTGTTCATAATATAAGTGGAGTCCAAAGGACTGGAGTCAGTTCTCTTTCTGGACAATTTACTGAAAGGTGATCTCTCAGACCACTTGTTGTTCACACCAAAACTTCTTTAGACCTCACATTCCAGGTGTGTAACACTGAATTAAGGATAAAAATGGTTCTAAAACAGAATCGTAGTGAAATGCCGGAAAAAGAAAACAACCAGGGGAGGGAATTTTGTTGGAGAAGCAGCAAAACTAATACATGCATACACTCTCCATGTATCACCAGGGCTGGAAAAAGCACAGAGAAACTGTACTGAAGTACAAGTAGCATAACAGCGTCCAAATCTTACTCAATTAAAAGTAGAAGTATAAAGGCAAAAATCCACTTTTGTGAAAGTCAAAAACGATCTGCTGAAGTATTCAAGTAAATTAGTGCAAAAAAAGTAAATATATATCATTGGTGAAAAGAGCTGACCACAATGTGTAATAAGCTGTTGGAATGAATGCTAACGCACACAGGCTTACATTATCAGCGAAAACAAAACTTAACTAGCTAGCTAATTTAATTAGCTAAATGACAAAACAGAACTAGCTAATTTGCTATACTTTTGAAGTTTTGCTAAGCTCTGATAGCGAATTTTAAAGACTGATATTTTATTTTTTACGGAAGGAAAATGAGACCTGTCATCCTGTATGAATCAGTAACTCCAACAAAAGACGTCTTATTAAGAAAAATCAGTAAAAAAAAACAAAAAAAACAAACAAACTTCAACAAGCTACAACACTTGAAATGCAGTATCACAATGGAATATATTTCATTTCATTTATATTTATTTATTTATAACCTGACTGTCATTTTCTCTCTCTCTTTTTCTTTCGCTGTTTGTGTGTCTCTCTCTCTCCCTTCCTGTCTCACTGTCTGTCTTTCACTTTCATGCTTTCTCTCCCCTGTCTCTTTCTATATGTCTCTCTCTCTTTTTCTCTCACTGTTTCTGTCTCTCTATCTCTACCTTCCTGTCTCACTGTCTGTCTCCCACTTTCATGCTTTCTCTTCCCTGTCTCTCTCTCTCTCTCCCTCTGTATGTCTCTCTCTCCCTTCCTGTCACACTGTCTCTTTCACTTTCATGCTTTCTCTCCCATGTGCCTCTCTCTGCCTGTCTCCTTCTCTCTCTCTCTCTCTCTGTGCAGTGCGACAGGTTTACTCCTCTCCTTTTCTAAGTGGCCTGTCGTGGCTGGAGGGCTCCAGTACTCACTCTCTGTCTAGCCCGTACCCATCACCCCCTTCCTCCTGGCATGGCGGTACCTTCAGCAGGACCTCGGTGCTCCCCCACAGCTCCTCCACCTCCTCTCCTTTCCACCCATCCATCCCTCTGTCCTCCATCAGAGCCCCTCGCTCCGAGCTCCACTCACCCAGCCTGGACTGCAAGGACAGTGTGAAAGGTGAGAGGGTCAGTCCTGCAGCGGGAGCTGAGGGTGTGGGGGGAATTTATACCATCAATCACGTCACCAGCGGAGGTGTATATCCACACAATCACGGGGTGCCACAGGCACACACACACACTCACACACATTCTCTAGGACACTACAGCTCCTACAGCAACCCAGCTCAGGACTTCAGCAGCGTTGGCCTCTACTCGCCATCTTCATTCTCCCCGAAACTACGCAAGATGACTCTCTCTCCCACAGGTGAGGACTGTCTCTCTCTCACACTCTCACACACACACACACACAGACACTTGCATTGGAAGTGACTGTGCTTTATACAGAAGGTTCTTGTGCTTTCCTTTTGTTTTAAAAATATTTTATATCACAGTGATGTTAAATTCTCAAATCTGATTGGTCAAAAAGTGTTGATTAATTCTCTATAACAGCAACTCTGACAGTAGTTATGGCTGCAAGGAAAATTTTATTTTATGTTAATGCACTTGTTCCGATTATCGTTTCTATCTATCGCTTTAATTTCTGCCTGTATGCAGGAATCAGGAATCCACCTGCAGGTTTCTATAATAACAACTAACCTACAACTTTCAATAAATGTAACGGTTTATTTATTGTTGATAAATAAAAATTGTAACCATTGGCATATTGCTCTGGTATAAGAGTTACGGTATAAAATAATCAACTTTGGGGTGTAACAGTAACTCCGTTTCATCAGGCCGCATCATACCGCCCCATCGTTGATTATTTTCCTGTAACATCCCCAAGAGTTTTATTCTTTCCTTAGACTATTGGACAATAGTTGAATAAATTAATCCATTGCTACAGAGAAAAGTCTAAATTTACAAACTTATTTTATTACTTTAAATGAAAGTAAATTGACGCTTTTGGTCTCAGAAACGCGTGAGTGTGTGAACTGCGGAGCCACTGCTACCCCTCTGTGGAGGCGCGATGGTACGGGCCACTACCTCTGCAATGCCTGCGGACTGTACCACAAGATGAACGGACAAAACAGACCTCTGATCCGGCCTAGAAAGAGACTGGTATAGCTTTTGGTTCCTAAACTAGCAGAGGATGGAACACTGATTGCAGGCAGTTTAATCAGCCATTTAAATATTGAGTTAAAATGATGTAATTATTGTTTTCTTTTTTCATTGTTCTATCTATCTTCTCTCCTGACCTCTGTAGGTTGTGAGTAAGAGGGCAGGGACTCAGTGTGCCAACTGCCAGACGAGCACCACCACGCTGTGGAGACGGAACGCCAGCGGGGAACCTGTGTGCAATGCCTGTGGGCTTTACTTTAAACTACACAATGTGAGAGCTCCTCTCTTTTACACCTTTTTTTAAAAATGACAAATGTATCCTTGCATACCAACATCCTGCATTTCAAACTGTTTGGGGAAATACAGTATTATCAAGTTATTCACACGGCAAAAAAAGATAACTTGATTAAAATAAGGACTAGAATTAGTCTCGCGTTCTGGATACGGCATGAGTTGACAGAGTAGTGAGTTTTTCCCCCAAAAAACATGGTTGATTCCAGTGTATAAGTGTGACTCAGTATACAATAGCAATAAAGTCACAAAGTGCTCTAGATATGCCACAAAAAATACCAAGAACTGCATTTCTATATTGTTCTGTTAACGTACTCAGAGTTAATACCAATCGGTTCCCGTGTGGTACAACAAAAAAGCTGTGAGTTTGAATCCTGGAGATGCCATAGCCATCTTTGGCTGGGAGTCAAAGGAGCAAAATTGGCCGTGCTCTCTGGGTGGCAGGGATGACATCCTCTCTCCCCTGTCAATCACAGCGACACTAACCAATCACAGGTGTCTGTATGTGGAAGAGAGCAAATATCCCTTTCCTTTGAGTGTGTTACGCTTCCCTGTGATGCACCATGAGCAGCAGTTTGAAAAGAAGAGGTTGGCCAGCTTCACATGTCTCAGAGAACGCACCTGTTAGCCTTCACCCTACCTGGTTGGTGGCTGTATTTTGACAGGGATGAGCTTTCACATTATCCTCCTTGAAAATGTCAAGTCAAACACCATCTGATCACAAACGTCTGTCTTCCAGATATGAAAAGCCCCAACGTTTGTCCACTGATATTAAAGTTTCTTCCCTGCAAATTCCTCAGGTGAACAGACCCCTCACTATGAAGAAGGACGGAATTCAGACACGCAACCGGAAGGTGTCGAGTAAGAGCAGGAAGGGGAGGAGGACCGCCGCTATGGAGCTTGATGCCTTCTCAGAGCCCTTGAAGGCCCCTGGGTCTGAGCAGTCTGTCGACACCTTTTCGCTGGGACCCTATAGCCACAGCGTCCACCCTGCAGGCCCCTCTGCTACACTCCACACCCCATCTCACCTTTCCTACCCATACCACCCTGCTGCTGCAGCCATCTTTTCCGGCATGGTGTGACAATGGAAGAAGGATGCTAATGGTGTACACACTTGCACAAAGTGAATTTGATTGTTTCCAAGAGCTCTAAAAGAAAAAAAAGCTTTTTTAAAAAAAATAGCATGGATCATGTTTCATATTCATATGTGTGGATAAATACAAGAAAATAATGAGTGTTCTATTTTATTAATATTTGTACCTGATGTAAAGCCATTTCTTACCTCTACTTTTATTCATTGGCTGGGAGTCTTCCAGATGCCGTTTACTGGCTAGTGTGAATAAACTGTACAAATGAATACACATTTTATGTCTGTAATTCATCATGCAAATAAGTGCTCTTTGTTTTTTCCCTTTTTTTTCATTCACACATGCACACAGACAAATCGCTTTCAGGATTGGACACAACATAACCAAATGCACCTGGCACAACCAGACGGCAATTTAAATAAAACTGTGTTGCTGAGCACGACCACACTTCCAACGCTCTTTTTTTCCTTTGAGGTTAGGACTGTCAGTAGCTCCATTGTCTATGCAGAAACTCTAATTGTCCTGACTGTGGATCATGAACAGTGCATACGCAAATCTGTCGCTTTCCATAGTGCGGAGGTGTGAGCCTGAATGATACGTCTCACCAGATTCAAATCTGTGGCTTTATGGAAACACTGAACAAGTTAAAAAGATCAATTTAGGACATGAAGCACTGTGCATGTTCCAGTCCAGTCAGTGTGCAGCAACAAAAACCTTGTCATGTAAATGCCATGACAAATTATAACATCTGGATATGTCAGAACAAAGCCTGATTATTGCATGAGGACACGAGTCGATAATACATTTTCATATCATACTAACCTTCCAAATGAGTTAGGCACAATGTTGTGAAAATCCTCTCTTCAGCTTCGTATTCAACCTTAGTGTGTTATTTCTTTAACAGCAATTAGGCTAGCTTCTCTGCTTCAAGTGAACATGAAATGGCCTGAGAGCTGTGATTTGATTCTGTATGTTATGTTGATGTATTTCCTTTTGAAACAGGAAGTCAGGGAGGGAGTGTATTGAAAGGCATGACTGATTTTCAAGATAAGCTACACCTCCCACCATATCTAAAGACACTGGTAAAATAATGGAGCCAACTCTGTCCCGTCAGGTCCTGCAGTAATTTTTGTAATATTTTCTAACAAACTTAGTTGATTATAACTTAGTGACCCAAATATTAACAAGTTAATTAGTGACCCTGACTAGAATAAAACATTTCCTTAAGATTTATGAATAAATCTGGTAAACACATTGTGCAGCACCACATAAACAACCATACCACATTCAATATGCTCTCATGTTTATATTACAGGCATTTGGCAGATGCTCTTATCCAGGGCAATGTGCAGCATGCCCAGGGCAGCCCAGGGAGCAGTTGGGGGGTTGGGTGCTTTGCTCTTCAGCCATTCCTGCTGGTCCAGGGACTTGAACCAGTGGCCTTCTGGTCCCAAAGCTGCTTCTCTAACCTTTAGGCCACGGTTTCCCCCACATTTACAACATGTTTATAATAAGCGTGGCCTTTCTTAGTCTCACAAGCTTCATATGTAAAGACTGCCTGTTCCTGGGACTTTTTGGGGACCCTGGGATCCCAAACCTGATGTGCACCACTACATTACCACTTTGTCCTGTTCCCTATCCTAGAGCAGGGGTTTCCAACTCTCCGGTCCATGGATTGTTTGTTATCCTCAGCAGTTTTTTCCTCATCCCTGCAGCAGTGACAGCATTAAGCTTTCCACCTGGGGAGAGGGAAACGATGGCAGTGATGATTATCTACACTGCTCACAATAATAATATTGTATGTGCTTAATACTGCAATATACTCTACTGTCTAATCAATTATCTAATCAGCAGATGTCCACATGTATGCTTGTTTGTCTTAATGTAGAATACAATGCGTACTTTATATAGTTTCACTTCTAGACAATGGAATAAAAATAAAAGGTATGTAATAGAAAGACATACAGGCAACTTAATTTGTGGTTTCCATATCTATAGTTCCTTGATGAGGTTTTCAACGTGCATGAGGATACATAATATCTGTTTAAGACTCAACATAGGATACTCCGAAAATTAGCTATCTTCAGACTTCCATCCTGTACAAATACACCATTTTAAAAGAGATAAGCAATGAACAAGCACCACAGGATTAAGATCATTGTAGAACATGCAAATAATATTATAGGAAGTAATATTAATCCTGTACTGGACTTTAGTCAAGTACATGAGTTTTATTTTATTCTATAGAGTTGTGATTTAAAAAAAAAACAAAACCTCTACATATAAAATCATTAGAAAATACATTGTTACCTATTTTTTGTTGCCAAAATACTTTGACAATACTTGACTTCCAGCACCAAGAACAAACTGGGATGACGCAAGGATTAGCCCCATTCACTGGAGTGTTGTGTGGTTGGTTACAATAGTTAAGGGCTAGCTGGTTAAGTAGTATCTGAATCTGCAGACCAGATTAAGATACACACTAGGTCTTCATGCAGGGTCTTGGGAAGTTTATCACAGCCTCTATCTTACTTTCTTAAGTCCTTGTAACCAAGGAAATGTCACAAATGCCCCATGGAAGGCAAAGGGTAGGAACCCAGTACTGACAAAGGTAGTGGGGAAGGCTGCTTGAACGAGTGTGAGTGGGTCCTGGTGATATACTGTGTAGAATGAGGTCATTTTATCTAGAGGCTGTTATGAGGACATCTTCAAACTGGTCCTCAAACTACAGCAGTTCCTGGAGCAGGTGGGCAATGAGCTCAGGCCCTAGTTTTACCCATTTGTACAGTACTACAGTTTCAGTCTATTTTTTTTTTTTTTTTAGTTTATCCGGTACTCCATTCTGACATCCTGATTGGCTGATCTGGTAGATGTCTGGGATGATCCGATAGTGTACACTCTCTTCAAGGTTATCAAGAGTTTGCAGCTTGTGTTTAGGTTGAAAACCAAATGAATCAGTTATCTTGCTGAAACATATGCTTGTTGTGGGTTATAGAAGGCCAGTGAAGCCTGTCCCATGTGCTCCACCCAGAAGGTGGAATTGCACCAGGTAAATCTTTGAAATCTTTGAGTGGAACATCACAATAAGTCAAAGTGGACAGTAATAATGTATAAGGAGCCCTGATGCGAAAATAATTGTTTATCAGACGCCTGATCATTCAGGCTTTTTCTTAAATTACAAGTACTTGGCTACAGCAGTTTGAATCCAACCTTCACCCGAACCTGCCACTTTTACCCAGTCTTTGGAGTTGACCTCCTCTCCCACGTGGTTCCTGAACAGGATGGGCTCTGGTGTGGGGAGTGGAGTCTGGGCCGGTTAGGTGCGGTTACAAACAGCTTGTTGAAGTCAGGAAAATGATGTTGCCTGGGGATAGGAAGTGGTGAATGGGATACAACACAGATCACCACTGGCTTGATTCTAGTGGGGTCTCTATATTAGTGCCCACTAGGTACCACTGGACACATACCAGGTTTCTCTGTGGACACAAGCCACCTGAAGCGACCCCTTAGGTGATTGCTGTCCTTGGTCCTGAACTCACTGCAGTTGTACCTGTGAATGAAGCCTGGGGTCCAAACTTAATTTTCCATAATATCATGTAGAATCATGTGACATATAATCTTCTTTTAATCCAGTTTAAATTTCCAAGCTTCTCCTCACTACGTTGTCCATTTTAAAAGTTCCAGCAAGTTCCACCAGGTTTGTAGCATCCCTGACTCCATGGACAAATGGTACAAAGGTAGAAACAACCAATTTACAATATAAAACCCTGGTTGGATACAACAGTCTTTTTCCCCCTTTCTCCCCCTACCCCCCTGCCTCCCTCCATCTGTTTTACTCTTTCAGCAACAACCACACAGCTCTGCTCCTCAGGCCTATACGGGTGCCCCATTGTGCAACGCAGGCAGCTTTTTGGTTTTCCGGAGTCACAAAAAAAATGCAGAAGGGAAGGAGAGATGCACATGAGGAGGCATCAGTTGATGTCATGTGCCACTATAGGTGGTTTTTTTTTTCGAGGTGCAATGCATGTCACATCACACACTAGTTTCTGTTGCTGGCTTCCTCCATTCATGGTGTACCGGGTTTATCTGGGCAGCCAAACGAGTGGGAAATGGAACAGAATGACACATGGAGATTAGCAACCACAGGCCAGGTCCGGCGGACGCATGGGCACAACCGTTAGCACTCCCCTCGTTCTGTCAACCCCGCCTGTCACACACATACACACTGGCACACTGTCTCTCTCTCTCTCTACACACACTCACTTACACACACACATGCACAGCCATGCAAACTGACATGTGGTAAGTGGTTAGTCATATCCCTCTCCTTGACAAACCTCTGTTGTCTTGGCAAGTGGTCACTCTTTTCTGACTGCTTGACCTTCTGACCTTTGGAACTGTAGCATGTAATAAACTCATCAGTACAAAATGTTGATCCTGAGCAATCTGAAATTAAATTATTGATCAAATTATTCAAATGGACACACTAGTCATCAATATGAATTATAAATTAAGCACTTTTTGTGTAATTTATTACTATTTTTAATGGATCAGTATTGAAGTATATATTAAATTCTAATTTAGCTGATGTGTCTTTTGGTCAGGGGGTCACACTGAGATGTTTATGTATAGCCTACCTTCCTGAGCATAAGCAAGATCAGAGCAATGATAATTTTATTACAATGATTTTAATAAAGCTTAGAATAATTAAATTTGTTAAAAAACTTGGTGTTGGAGTAATAGTGACCCCATGTGGTTTTGCAGTTCATGTGTGCCTCTTGTTTTTCTAGAAGATTTTAAAAGACAGCTGGGAAACCAGTCATTTGGTACACTGCCACCACCAGCTGGACTGGAGTATGGAGCGTCTTGAATCCTTCGAATAAAGGATGTAGTTCTTAGAAACTGTGACACTTCCTGTACACTATATCTTTCAGACACTGCAGCAATCTTTTGTGATATTTTTAGTAGTATCCACCATTCCTCCAAACTGCTGAAATCTCTCATACACTCTCAGGAAAAAGGGCACTAAACTATACCCTTCCTTGTTGATGAGGTGGTACCATTAAGGATACATCTCCTGTGCCTTTAGTGTTGTTCTTTTACTTCAAAAGATGTGTGTAGTGTCCCTTAAATTATTACTCTTAAAGCTAATTAAAAGTACGCCAGTAGCCCTTAAGGTTTAGTTTTTGTACTTTTAAAGGTACACTACTTTCACGTTACCATTTAAAAGATAAATACTACAAATACAAAAGATGTACCTTTGATGGTACCACCCCAGTGACAAGGAAATGTGCAGTTTAGCCCTTTTTGTCTGACACTATGGATTGTACATCATAGCAACACAAAATGTCAGACTGTTTCAAGCTAGTCACTTTAGTACTTTCCTTATATTTACAAGTCCAGATGAAGAAGAAGAGGAAGACTTTAAGCCACAGTGCTCAGTGTGCCATCAATATTAAATAGTTTTTCCCACTAATCTACCCAACTCCTGGATGTGAAACAGATGTTTTT
This sequence comes from Gogo arcuatus, assembly GCA_028570945.1. NCBI lineage: Eukaryota > Metazoa > Chordata > Actinopteri > Siluriformes > Anchariidae > Gogo > Gogo arcuatus. Next base: position 14,250,011 of record JAOTRR010000033.1, read on the forward strand.
CATTTCCCCCACATTGTCTCCTTTCAGTTTTTGCATGGAAACAAATTTGATAATTGATTTTGCCTCGAACTATTCTTAATGAAACTATTCTTACTTTGAAGGCCTATTTTGCAAGTTTATTGTCTTGTATACACCTTTGTACTTTTAGCAAGTATCATTTACCTGGACAGGGTTCAGATGGTGTACCATGAGCTTTTAGAGTTAAGCTTTAAAAGTACATCATTAGCCCTTAATGTTCCACTTTGTCCCATAACTTTTTTTTTTATAAGATATAAAAATACACACTAATGGTTTAAAAGATGTTTCCATGATGATACCACCACAGCAACAAGGAAAGGTTCAGTTTGGTGTCTTTATTCTGGAATGTACCCAAATAAGAGAACCTGCCGACTGCTGGGTATATAATTTAAACCACACTAACCTATTGCAGTGCATTGTGGGATTTCATGAGCCTATAACACATTGTCCACTACACATTTGGACTAGAAAGTGGCAAGACTACCAAATTAGTGCACGATATTAGTGAATATGTTGGTTAAATAAATACTGGAAAGCTTCTGGAACAACCAAAAAGCAAGCTAGCTAGCTAGCTAAATAAATAAATAAGTAAGGCGCGCGCAATTTGAACTAGTGGCCTGGCCAATCAGGAAAGAGCTCTCAGTTTAAATAAGGGCGGGGCTTAAAAAAACTTTAGAGATGGCTGATTAAAAAAAAAAAAAGAAAGAAAAGAAAAAGAAAAGTTACATTAAATACTAAACGGTCGGTGAGCTTAACCCTGGAGATATTAGAAAACATACAAGCAATGTAATGTTAATACGTTTAAATACAATTAGAAATTGCTAATATAATTAGCTGAGAGTTTTCTGTTTTCTGTTTCTTAACTATGCTAACTATAAAAATATATTATCTCTAATAATATCGAAAATAATCGAAATAATATAATGAAGAGTTTAATTTGAACTGAACCCTATACACTCCCGTCAGCGTTGCTAGTAGCGTAAACGGTCGCTACTACACGTCATCTGTACGCGTCCAAAATGTTTACGTACACAGCTGTGCGACACCAAGGCTGAATTTCAAAAAGCCCCGATATTCCCTATATAAGCGCACTTTGTAGGGTATACAATTATAATAATTCTGTATCATCAATAGGGATTAATAGTGTGATTTGCAATTCAGCCTGTGAATGCGTTTGTTTGAGCGCGTTAACCTGAAACCACAGACTCGTTTGCGTTAATTGGTTTGTTTTTATTCGTGTCTCATTCCGCGTTAAATTTATTTGCATTCTTTATCGGCCAACACTTTATTCCTCCCTTTTTAAAAAAAACAATAATAATGGGTTTCAAATCCTATTTTTATTGGAGGAGATGGTAAAACGCAAGTGAATGCAAGTCAAACAAGGAAGACATTTTTTTTTCTGGAAAAACAGTAAGTGATCATAGAGGTTGTTAATAATAATAATAATAATAATAATAATAATAATTAATGTTATAATAGTAATAACCTTAATCTATGTAGGATAATCCACTTTTCATTTTGAGTAAAATGCTTTACACAAAATATTAAAAATTAGACAAAGAATAAAGCAATCAACAATCATAAGCAATACATTAAAAAAAGCAAAACAAGGAATCATGACTAAGATAAATGATAAACCATGTTAGTACAACAATGAATAAGGAACAACATTAAGAAAGCAGTCCATAATTAATAAATCAATTAGTGATACAATTCGTAGAGCCATAGCTCAGCTTTTTTGGGGGGAAAAAAACACAGTGGAAATCAGGTTGTACTTTTAACCAGTTCATAATTAGGCTCATTTGTTTATAAAGCAGGATTTGGATGTGTTGACAGGGTGTGGTGTGGAATTTGTATCATCATCATCATCATCATCATCATCATCATCATCATCATCATGGATTCTGCATCAGATCAAACTCCAAAGGGTTCGAATTCAAAACGCTCTCCAAAGAAAACACCACAGAGCTCTGGGAAGGTAAGAAACGGTCATTGTTTTATTTAGTATAACTGTATTCTTATGTGATTTACTTGCAGTTTTCACTGTTTAATGTGTTCAGAGTTGATTACTGTAGTGGAAGCAGTTCATATTTTGCACTGCATTGTTTCAGGATTTTCTGAAAATGTTCTGCTGAAGGTTTTACCAGATGACTGTATATTAATAAGTGTGAAAATAATAATAATAATAATAATAATAATAATAATAATAAAAAGCCAGTGTCAGTTCAGACAGAAGTTTTCATAGACCTTCCCCTCATTGTCCACATGACTGCAGTCTGAGCTCATTTATTTTTAACAAATATTTAAAAAGTCACAGTTTGACACAGCTGATCGCGAGCCAGGGTTCAAACTCTAATCTGTATGTTAATCTGCTGTGGCGTTTGTTTGTCGTTAACTCGTGTCCTTATCCATCAGCGGGAAAACAGCAAACGCAGCCAGAAACCAAGTCTCCAGGAGGCTAGAAATAAAGGTAGACGGGATCGAGGCAAAGCAGAAGAGGAGATGACCAACAAACTCAAAAACATGGTACATATCTTTGTTGATCTCGCTTTTTTCTTTCTTTTTTACATTTTTCTTTCTCTTTTGTGAACCATATTTTGGTCATCTGTGATAACATGACGAGTGAAGTGAAGGAGACTGGACCTTGTCTCAACTATTTAGTTTCTTTCCTTTCCTGCTATTTCGATTAGACCTTCTGATTGACCTTCACTTCATTCCTTGGGCAGTTCATTCATATATGATATATGAAAAAATGTGCATTTTGTTCACATCACCGATTATATCATACGTTATTCTAAGCTTTGTTCTGGAATGTTTAATAGATGGCAGATTGTGTTTGTGATTTAATGTGTGGTTCATCACTTAGCTGTTAAACCTGAAGGCACTTAAACATGTCAATGTGTTTGTAGAATTTGCTCAACAAGCCGAAGGTGACTGGAACAGGCCTGGTTTACTCCGATGTCTTTTCCCGTTATGGCTGCCTATGGGACTCCAGGTGACGCTAGCACTCTAGCTGACACTCTAATATTAACTGTAATGCATTAGAAGGATATCAGCTGACATCGAGGTCTTTAATATTTATTGTTTCTTGCTCGAATCTGACTCTGAGCTTATTCTTAATGAAATTCGTCGTCCTTGTTGTCCTTCCAGTCACCCCGAGTGTCCGGAGAGAGTGAGTACTATAGTGGGGATGATGGAGACGGAGGGGCTGCTGTCTCGCTGTGTGCAGGTGGAGGTGAGAAACATGGCTGATGCTCACGTGTCTCAGCTAAGTGCCTCACGTGTCGCTGATAGCTAGTGGCTACAGGATATTGTGTGAATATTTATTGCAGCATTGATATATGAATATGAAAATTGTGAGCATTTTAACTTACAATTATTTAAAAACACATCCAGATTCTTTAGAACGTTTTATTTCCTAGAATTTCATGTCATATGAATTTGGGCTTTTTTTTCAGAATGGCACTTATTAAAAAGTAAATGGATGTCCATGTGTATGATTACCATGAGAACAAAAGTAAAACATTATACCTGAAATAAGTTAATAATAATAATAATAATAATAATAATAATAATAATAATAATTTATTATTATTATT
>JAOTRR010000033.1:14258751-14270660 GCA_028570945.1 Gogo arcuatus
TGTGTGTGTGTGTGTGTGTGTGTGTGTGTGTGTGTGTGTGTGTGTGTGTTACAGTTTCAGCCTCAGCTTGTGTTAGTAGCCGCTGGTTTTGACTCTGTGGCTGGTGACCCCAAGGTCTGCTATGCTTATACAATAAATAAATAAATCCCATATGCGTATCATGTATCACTGTGAATGTAACATTGCTCTTAAATTTTGTGTGTGTGTGTTTAGGGTGAGATGTGTGCGAGTCCCCAGTGTTTTTCTGTACTCACCCACATGCTGATGGGTCTAGCCGAGGGCCGAATCGTGCTCGCTTTGGAGGTGCAGCATCTCTCTGTGATGTGTTTAATTTCAGTTAGTGATATAACGTCATATAAAATAAAATGAAGTTGAAGCTGATTTGACAAAAAAAAACCCAACTTGTCATGAGAAAGCACAGAGAGCAAAGTGCTCTCTCCTGAGGACAGATGGACTGTGCAAATGACTAAATGTTCTCCTTACAGAAGTCATCACCATAGCAACTTGTTAATGTTGTCTTTGTTAAATCTGTTTACAGTTCGGTTTGAAGTATGTCACTGTCCACCAAACAAGACCCTGTGCATCTCCAGTTGTTACTACAGGAACACTAACATATTAGAAAAAGCTCACAGAGTTGCTGTTATGTAATGAATCAAATTCTTTGGGATGCGCTTGTCTTGTCTCGTGCTCACCCTGCTAATGTGTGTTCCTGATCAGGGAGGCTATAACCTGCAGGCCACAGCAGAGGCGGCTTGTGCTAGTTTGAGGTCACTCTTGGGTGACCCCTGCCCTCATCTGAACACGCCAGGAGCTCCTAGTGAGAGGTCAGACATGGCTGCAACACCTTCCTCTGTCTTCACAACACGTGCTGCCACCACCGTGTTTCATTTCTCTTTGTCCTTGTCTGTTACAGTGCTCTAAAGTCCATCTCTAAGACAGTTTCTGCTCTGTATCCATTTTGGACCAGCTTGCAGACTCTGGGTAAGTCCGAACCAGTCTACATTTACAGTACGTTTGCTCTGAGGTGCCAGTTTATCAGTTATACCGATGATCTAGATCACTCAGTCACTAATCAGAGCTCATCATCTTGTGTGGGCGGTGGTTCATTCTCAGCACAGCAGTGACACTTGCTCACATGGTAGCGTTTTTAGTAGAAGTTGAATTGCAAATTTTTGGGACGTTCACTGTTATGCGATGTGACGTTCCACTTTAACTGAGTCAAATCACACGAGCAGCTCAAAGTCTCTTGATTTTATGCCTCCAAAGTACAGCGAAGACAAACAAGCACCTCATCACCGGAGTTATATTTATTTCATATTTATTACTGATAATAATGAATCTAATCTATAAAGCAAGCTAGGCTAATTAGCTGATACTAGCTAAGACTGGTCAAAGCGTTCTTAAGATTATAGCATGTGTGTCGTGTTTTTTCCTGTTAAAAAAAGTATTGTGTGAAAGCAGCCTTAGTGACACTGATGAATGCTAGAGGACAGCTAACGTGTGTGTTTGCCTCAGAGGGAGGCCCTCTATCCAAGGCACAGCCCTTACCCTCAGCTGTGTGTGTGGAGAAACTGGAATCTTCTGTACAAGTTACTGGACTCGTTTATGACGAGCGTATGATGGAGCATCACAACATGTGGGACAGGTGAGAATACACACATGCACATAGTGGGGCTTTAAATAAATCTCTTCTTTAAAAAATTGCAGATGAATTTAATTTATTCATAGGATTCAGTATTTTAATGCATTTGATTACGAATGAATGTTCATGTTGCATAAACTCAAGAAGGTGAAAATAGTCTCTTCTTTATGCAAAGAAATGAGCAATGTGTGTTTGTGTGTATCCATCCCTCCAGCCATCACCCTGAGCTTCCTCAGAGAATCTTCCGGATTTTCTCCCACCATGAGGATTTGGGGCTCGTGGACCGTTGCCAGCGGATACCGGCACGTTTAGCCAGAGAGGAGGAGCTCGCACTTTGTCACGGGTAAAACATATGAGAAACTAGAAGGGCACTTGGAGAGCGCAGACCTTCGCCAAGGACAATAGTCAATCGTTTCTTCTATGATACGTAAATCTGCAACCGAAACCACTTTATATGTCTGGATATATTTCCAAAACTATAAGAATTATGTGCCTACATGTGTATCCCAGAGGATTACTGGTACCCCTGAATGTGGATTGTGACATGGAGTTATCGTATTTCTACATTGGCTATGTTTTGTCACTATTGAACTTTACTGCCATCTACTACATTTTAAGATGTATGGCATTGTTGACCGCAGACTTCCACCAAGGATCCGCCCTAAATTATGTGAAACTAAATTTGTGGGTTCTTTCTTGGCCCAAGCTACACCCTTCCACCAAGTTTCATGGAAATCGGGTTGGTAGGTTTTGCACAATTCTGCTTACAGACAGACAAACAAACCGCACAGAAAACATAAACTCTTTGGCAGAGGTAATTAAATAAGTACAGGAAGGAAGACAGAGTAGTGTTTTATTTTGCTTATTTTAATTATTCTAAAACCAAACCGACTCTTTGGACGCGTTTCTTTTTCTCTCTCGCTCTCTTTTGATCAGATCAGAGCACATTGCTACGATAAAGAGCACCGAGCAGATGAAGCCCAGAGACCTGAACAGGCTCGGAGATGAATATAATTCCATCTACATCAGTAAAGAGAGCTATAAGTGTGCACTGCTGGCAGCTGGAGCATGTTTCAATGTAGTTCAGTCCATCCTCACTGGTCAGGTGGGTCTCTCTCTCTCACTCACTCACACACGCATACACACACACACACGCAGCAGCAGTATAGTATATATGTATACTACATTGGTCACAGGATCACCTAAACTGGATAGCTGAAGATTGGAAAAATGTCTCCAGTTCCGGTTAGTAGCCGCTGTAGCCTCAGATCTCTGTTTTTGGCTGACAGGAGTGGAACCTAATGTGTTCTCTTGCTGTTCGACATGTTGTGTGATCTGAGATGCTTTTCTGCTCACTGTGGTTGTAAGGAGTGGTTATTTGAGTTACCATAGACTTCCTGTCAGCTTGAACAAGTCTGGCCATTGTCCTCTGACCTCTCTTATCAACAAAGCATTTCTGCATTTTTGAGATCACATTCTGACATTTAATGTAAAAATTAACTGAACCTCTTGACTTGTATCGGTGTGATTTTATGGATTGAGCTGCTACCATGAATGAGAAGGTGTACAGGTGTTCCTGTTAACTTCCTCTGCATGTGTGAGAGTATACATACTTTTTTTTGTCAATAATTCTGGAGCTGATTGTATATATTGGAAGAATGATATTTACTACTGACCTGAGATCATGAAGGTGTGCATCAGTAGGGTTAGGGATTTGAACGTTTCAGAGCAGGACATCAGTGTGTGAAATGGTTTAATTTCTCTGATCTTGCCTCTCTTGGCTTGTGTTTGTGTGTAGGTGAGGAACGGTGTGGCTATTGTACGTCCCCCTGGGCATCACGCAGAGAGAGACACCGCTGGCGGATTCTGCTTCTTCAACACAGCTGCCCTGACTGCCCGCTATGCTCAGAGCATTACCCACAATGCCCTACGTGTCCTCATCCTCGACTGGGACGTGCACCATGGCAATGGCACCCAACACATATTTGAGGATGATGACAGGTGGTCTTGTTTCAGATCCTTGGTACTTTTGTTGTGCAAATGTAACTTGCACCAAGAGTGAGAGAGCTTTTGGACTACATGTATTAAGTGACCAAAACTGCACATTATTCACTACTTAGTGCACTATTTTGGAAAAATACTTCAAAGCCTTAAGAAGAATATCCAGTGCATTCATGAAATCCCAGTGCAGGAAGTAATGTCCAGACACTGGGCCTCATTTATCAAATGAACAAATTTGTTCATAAATCATATGCAGCAGTAAACATACATTGATGAAAATCGAGTTGGTTTGGAAAAAACATTCGCATCACTTAAATCACTTATTTCAGTTGCACACACTTGCATGAATGTAAGTAATATTTTGTGAAATTTATTCGTTTCATTTTAATGTCTTAAAAGAAAGCGATCCAAAGCAAATCCATAAGTTAAGACAAATAAGCCTAGCCATTCAATTAAAACATAAGTAATGGCACCCGCTATAAGGAATTAGTGTCTCTGTGCTATCTGATGTGCTGAAATGGCTAAGCTGCATTATTGGAAGTTTTAGCGCATGCTGTGCTTGAGAGGTGCTCTTTCACCATTTCATTGTCATTTTGTTGTTTATGACTTCTTTGTGCCGTCACTAAGTGTAAATCAGATGTGCTGTGAAAGTTGTTGGTAATTTAATCGTGTTTGGCATTTATCAGTATTCATGTGAGTAATGAAAGAAAATCAGCTAACCATTGTTCATAAATCTGGAGGGAATTTTAGTTCGGATTGGCCCAAAAAACCATTTACACACAACTTTACGCAACAATTGATAAATAATTTCCACTGTATTTCCTAAGTATTTATATATGAAATGACTAACCTGCAACAGGCTGTGAATCAGTCACAACAAATGGCTTTTATGTCATTTTTTGCAGGTTTTTTTTTTTTTTTCCTAAATCATTATTTGGGATTTTTTTCAAAGCTAAACCGCAAGACAAAATGCAATATTACACCAGCCTGTTGCTATGTTAATGTCCTATATAGTCCTCATTATTAAATATTAGGAATAGTAAGTAGGAGCCACAGCATGTTTAAAAAAAAAAAATCAGGGTTCTCATGCACAAGTCAGTGATTTCTCTATTTCATAACCAGCACCTGCCTGATTCAGGGTGATAATTAGTCCTAACTTGGTTAAGTTGATAATTAAGTGAGTGACATGGTTTATTGGAGCAAAGAGAACAAGGTACATAAGGTGTCAAAGTCAAAGGCCCTCCTGTGCCAGGACCTGGTCTTGCCAGGCAGTCTACCGTCCTAGTACTAACCAGGCCCTTAAGGTTTCTATAGCCCTCGGCCTCTCGCCTATTACATAGCTAGGGTTACAGTGGGGGGCTGGTCCTCTGGCAACCGCGCGAGTTTGGCTTCCTGCTCGCATCTGTATTGCAGCATGCCTCGCCAGATGGCAGTAGGTACCATTTTTATGATGGTCTGTGGTATGACCCGACCGCGAGTAGAGCTCGCGGCCGAGAGGTGGGCACGCTAACCACTAGGCCAACACGTGGTACATGAGTTGTAGTGTGTATGAAAAATCAGTAGCCAGACCTGACCACACCGTTTTCCTTGCAGTGTGCTCTACATCTCTCTCCATCGCTATGAAGAAGGCTCGTTCTTCCCCTGCTCAGAGGACGCCAATTACGATAAAGTGGGTAGAGGGAAAGGTATGGGTTACAACGTCAACATTTCCTGGAACAGAGCCAAGATGGGTGACCCGGAATATCTAGCAGCCTTCCACCATGTAGTGATGCCGATAGCACGAGAGGTGAACACACACACACACACACACGCATGTAAAAATATCTCGATTACATCTTAATTGAGTTTTGAAAAATTTCTGATTTCTGTGTTTTCACGCAGTTTGCTCCAGAGCTGGTGCTGGTGTCGGCTGGGTTCGATGCCGCTCGGGGTGATCCTTTAGGGGGGTACCAAGTGACCCCGGAGTGCTACGCCCACCTCACACACCAGCTGCTGAGTCTAGCAGCAGGACGAGTGCTTGTCATTTTAGAGGCGAGTGACAATTTAGTGTTTTCTCAACAACACGCTGTTTCAGTCCACTTCTTAAATCTGATCCTAGTTTTTCTAATTAAATTTACTCACACAAATAGGTTTCAGTACTCAAATCTGTCTTGTGGCACTGAATCCTTTATATACCCAATAATTACTGACTTACTAATTACTGCACTACAGAGTGTAGTAGAGTTGTGCAGTATGACAATATAACATCGATATCATGATAAATTATGTAAGAGTCCACTATCCTGATATCACGGGTAATATGTTTTTATAACCTTTTTTTTTCCTTTTTAATGGCTTGAGGATGGAACACTCGACATTTTCCAGTTTCTCTGAAACATCACAAGCTGTGGTTTTTTTCCTTTTATTGTCTAAAAGAAAAAGAGAGGCTAGTATAAATATATAAAAAGTCTAAAGTGGCGTTCTTTGATAAATTATACACTAGTAATCGGTGGCAAATTGCTGTGGTATAAGAGGAATAAAACACTCCGGGATGTGCTGTTATTGAAAATAATCAACTTCAGGTTGGAAGCAGCTTCACGTCTGGCTGCATCACACCACCCCACTGTTTAATATGTTCCTAAAAGCACCCCCCAACTAATTGTAATTGTTTTAAAATATTGTTTCTTTTTTCAGCCAAATTTTCCTGGATGTTATTATAGTATGTATATTAGAGCCCGACTGATATAGGATTTTTGATATTTGAGGATTTAAAAATCTGGTAATGATATATCAGCTGGTATTAATTTTTTTCATAAACACATAAGATTTTCCCTAACATTTTTTTTATTTAAGAGTTCTCACCAAGATAAGATGACATAATGCAGATTAAAAATAAATTTGTTTTATTGTCAAAAATAGTACTTTGTACAAAGGTACAACAAAATATATTACGTTTTGATAAATAAGACTCAAATGTATAAAAATACCTTCAGGCTTATTTAGACTAAGAGGAGAAGTGATGGGGATATTTACGGTTATTTAAGTAATCTGTTTCACGTGACTGTTATTAACTTACCACGAACACAGATGATCTTCGTCGTGGGCTACTCTGCTCGACTCTGCTCGGGTCAGCTGATTGTTGTGATTGGTGCCGTTCCAAACGTGTGTTTCCAACAGGGGAGTTGCCGTGTGGACAAACTACGCAACAATAACACTCATAACATGGTTGAAGGATCCATCTTCCGTCTCTCCATTTCTTTTTTTAATTGTCATTTATCGGTCTTTATAAACGCAGATACCGGTTTCTCTGCAATTAGCTCATATCGGCCGATAATGTCACGCCGAATATCTAGTATATATCAGTCAGTGTTACCATTCAAAAATACTTTGATTCCTCTTGTACAACATTCCCTGGGAGGTTGACTGTGAACAGTTTGTGCATTAATGCCTTGTCGGGTCATTACGTCTCAGTGCGAGGAGTGTTACAGTAAGGAAAGCACTAAATCATGCACAGTAATGAGTCCCGTGGGTCCGATCTCAAAAGCCATGGTTTAGTATTTATTTACATCATTCAGACTGTATACATGAGCAGCTGGGCTTCAGTGTAATGCACACTTATCGACAAAATCAATATACAGTATGTACTACAGTTATGACCTGATGGCTTTACGTTGTACAATGTAAAAAAGAATGATTTGGTCTTGAGTTGATAGGAGGATGGCACCGGCACAGGATTATGCAAAATGTTCATGTTTGAGCCAGCGGTCATTTAAAATACTGACTTGGTCATTAATTAATATCATATTACCAGACTATATGCCTGGCCACATATACAGCGAGTTTCAAAGCTAATATGTTTGCTAATGGTCCGAAAATAATCCTTATTACCTCAAGTTAACTTTGAATTCATGTTGTTGTCTTTTAGCCAACCACAAACGGCTCCAAACTCGTGTTTTTTTTGTCTTTTGAAACATGTTTTGTCTAGTCACATCATTGCTACTATTATACTGAGGGTTGAGGACTGATGACGTAAGAAGAACTTAGTAAATTTCTTTACTCACAGGTCTTCATCATATAATCTGACATGGTGAATACAAATCTCACAGCGTGTTATAGAATTCAACCAAGATTTTAGTGAGCTCATATCGTACAATATGACAAGTTATAATCTTAACAGACCACTAAAATCTCAAGGGCTTAGTCTGACTGTCATGTTTGAGCGGCTTTGTTTTTAATTGTACGAATATTTTTGATCTTATACACTCAGTCTAAGCAGTAGGTATTGCCTCTTTTTTTCACATAGGGAGGTTACAACCTCACCTCCATCTCCACATCCATGGCCATGTGCACCAGCATGCTCCTGGGTGACACGCCCCCGCTGCTGCCTCCTCTGCCCCCTCCACACCCCAGCGCTGCCATTAGCATCAACAACGTCCTGCGAGCACACGCCCCCTACTGGAGATCTCTCAGAATACAGAGTGAGGCTGTGACCACAAAGGGCAAAATGTAAGATTAATTCATCAATAAAACACTTTATTCACCTCTTTATTTTATTCTCTCTCAGTTCCAGAGTCTCTGCGTTTGTCCTTGCCTTCTCCTAAATCCAAAATCAAGCACACGCCAGCAGGAAAAGGCAGAAATTCTCCTCCTCAGGTCACCCCTCAACAGCAGCACCAACGTACCCCAGTGACGACTTCACCGGCATCGCCCCCTACTGATCAGGAGGACTCGGGGCTGGACGAACTCACTCAAGGCCTGCACTCTCTGGACCTGAGCACATCTACTATAGCTGCTAGTTCCAGCCCTGCCTCTGTCCCTGTGGGCGGGGCTAGACCTAAAGTGAAGCCCAGCCCACAGAGGGATTCCTCAGCGGTGCAGGAGGTGTCGCCTGTCCAAGGGACTGAAAGAGGTATAGAGCACGGTGATGTAAAAGCTGAGTCCACGCCCATCAAACAGGACAATCAGGTAAACAGCAGCATCATTCAGTTTCTGAAGGATAAACCGGATTCTTCACATTTTTAACGTCGTTTAGAAACGTGAGGTGATGTGGGATGTTTAATTTTTTGATGAAAACATGGCTTCTGTTTTCACGTCTTGCAGTCAGTACCACAGGCGGCTGAAGAATCAGACGCTGGGGCTGTGTGTGATCAGGAGAGTCCTGCGTTGGAGGGAGCATGTGGTTACACGGAGAAATCAGTCTTCGAGCTTGTGTGTGGAGCCGTGGACATGGCCGGGGTACGGTATCTCTCCCAGGGGTGATGAAGTTTTCTGTCCCTGTGTGGTGTCTTTTGACTCTACCTACTGCTTAATTAACGTAATGAATTTACTTAATATTTTCAGTTTTTATCAGTTAAATGCGCACATGAGTTTGTGATGTGCTTGAACATGTAAAATAAACGATTTATTATTAAGGTAAATTAATCTTGTCATGCTTGCAATATTTTTAATGCCGTTTTCTCGTGATAACGACTTAATTTTTCTCATTATCTTAAGATATCAAAGCTCGTTTTCTCGTGGTGACGTTAATTAATTATTAATTATTATGAATTTATTCATAATACTTTTATTTTTATGTAATATTTATTCATTTTGTTTTATGTAGCCTAGTTATTGAATAAATGAATAAAAGGAATAAATATTAAATAAAATTATTAAGAATTATTAAATGATAAGGAGAAAATTTTTTGTTAATTATCACGAGAAAACAGCATTAAAAAATTATTGCAAGTACGGCTGTTCTCGGCTTCCGTATATTTTAGTAAATAACATAAATTGAAAAAACTATGCAAGCTGATTTTACTAACAGGGTCTGCAGATGATCGGGTCTTTTAGATGAGCAAGATTGTGTCTTGTCCATTTTGAGTGTTTGCTTTAATCAGTGTGCAATTTGAGGCGTTTCTGGATAAAAGTGCAAATAAACAAACTGGTTAATTTAGCTCCTGCATTGTGATTTATCACAGCTTTAAAGGCACTTTGGAAACAACAGTTGCGTGTGTGAATTAACACGACTGAAGGGCAGGTATTAAAATTGTCAAAGCTTATTTTTGACATGTCTCACTGCCTTTAATTTGTGTTCAACCTGAAACGTAATTTCACATACAGTATCTGTGGCAAGTTTCAGTTGCAGTTTTACTTTTCCAGAAGTCACTCTGAGGTGCCAGGTTTTGAGCGTGTGCCAGTTGTTCTCAACAGCCGTGATGTTTTCAGATCCCGATGTTTCCTTCACCTAACTCTGCGCAGGGCTTCATTTCTGCAGTTATTCTCTATAAAACACTCTCAGCACACCCAGTTATCAGATTGCGCATGGAAATACTCGTTTTTTGGGATTTTAGTAAATGACTAAATGGATGAATCAATCAATCAAAGAATCAGTCACTGACTGAATCAATCAATGAATCAATCAACAATCAGCCATTTGCTGGAGCTGGGAAATTTTTATCATATCACAATATTTAAAGACATTTGAGTGATAAACAATATATATCATTATACGCTATATCGGATTGACTGCCAGCAAAACACTTCAGGGTGTGTTGGTATTTGAAGATAAGTGATTTCAGTGGGGACACCAGGGATTATTTAGTTAAAAATGCTAGCTCCATTACATGATAATGTAAGGGCACATAAATCTGGTGATGACAAAGAACTGTGGGTCTGTTACATTTTCCAACCCCGTTTCCAAAAAAAGTTGTGGGGACGCTGTATAAAATGTAAATAAAAACAGAATGTGATGAGTTGCAAATCATGGGAACCTTATATTTCATTGGAAATAGTACAAAGACAACATATCAAATGTTGAAACTGAGAAATTTTATTGTTTTTTGAAAAATATATGCTGATTTTTAATTTAGTGCCAGCAACATGTTTCAAAAAAGTTGGGACAAGGGCAAAAAAAAAAAAGACTGGAAAAGTTGTGTAATGTTTTTAAAAAAAAAACAACAACCCAAAACTAATTAGGTTAATTGGCAACAGGTCAGTAACATGACTGAGTATAAAAAGGGCATATGATATGTTGTGGATGTGGTGTCTTTGTACTATTTTCAATGAAATATCAAGTTTCCATCACATTTTGTTTTTATTTACATTTTACACAGCATTTACATTTTTTTTTTTGAAACAGGGTTGTATTACATATTACGTGTAAGAGCTTTTTATAAACTGAAATTTGAACTATTTTACGGTTCACCGGGTGGAAAACACTGCACCAGAGAGCTGGGAGGAATTTTGAGGATTGAGAGGATAAACAACTCGAGTTCCTGCTGACTCTGCATTCCGGGTGAATCGTAGAACTCAAAAGCAATTGTTAGTGAGTTCATTTTGAGGGCTTTAGTTTGTTTTGTCGACAATCTCTGTGTTTTACATTACAAAGTCCAAACCAGAACAATTCCTAGGGACTCTGTTTGCTCCAGAAGGCTTTAGGGAATGGTATAAATGGATGTGGATGTTTTGACAGGTAAACAGTAGAGGATAATAAACAGTGAAGCTAAACTGCGGCTCTCGTACAGAGCATTTGGACAAATCAGGATGTCTGTAAGTTGAGTTTGTTATATTATGTTATTTTCATGTTTAATGTTTAAGTAGAAAAGTGATGGAGTGGAAAGTGATTGACTGTGATTGACTACTCTGAAAGTAGTCTCTGGCTACGAGGTTTATATTAATGCATTCGTTCTAATACGTTGTTGTTTTTATAGTATCAACTTACACAAGGACTTGTATGATGATGGACTCTTCACACGGACAGATTTAGAAACTGTAATCATTGATATGGAGAAGTGTTCTGTAAGGGGATGTTTATTTCACATTTCCGAAAGGAGTCTCTAATGTCAGCACTTTGTAACAGTCAGGAGGAAAGCTGTAATGTAAAGTTTTCCAACATGGGAACGTTTTCATAACAGAGGAGTTTGTGCTTTCTAGTTTCTTGGTAACATGACAAGCTGTTTTTTTTTGTATTATTACTTTTTAGAATGAGAAAAAAGAGAGGTACATTATTAAATAGGCATGTAACAGGATATCGTGTGTCAATAAATCATAATACAAATTTATCACGATTTGAATTGATGAAATAAAAAATGAATGGCGATTATTATCAGGCTGCGTAATCTCAGTTTTTCCTGGCTGTAATTGCATTATGCAATAATGAACAATAATTACAATGCATGTGACTTCACCCTTGGCGGAAGTAACACAGCTCTAATGCTGCGAAAACACAAAAACAGATCTAAAATGGGAAAAAGCTGTTGTGTGATTGTACAAATAGATTTAACAAGAAATCAGAGCTCTCTTTTTA
>JAOTRR010000033.1:14341632-14355973 GCA_028570945.1 Gogo arcuatus
CTCTGATCTCTCTCTCCCCCCCGTCCTCTGATCTCTCCCTCTCTCTCTCCCCCGTCCTCTGATCTCTCTCTCTCTCTCATTCTCCCTGTCCTCTGATCTCTCTCTCTCTCATTCTCCCTGTCCTCTGATCTCTCTGTGTCTCATTTCATCACTCTTTGGTTTATTTATCTCTCACTGGTCTGGTTGCATTTTCCTCTATGGTCTTTCTTTCTCCCTGGGGTCTGATCTCTCTTTGGTCTCATTTGATCTGTCTCGGCTCTCTTTCTGCACTTGTCTTTCTTTCTCTGATCTTGCTCCATTTTTCTCTCTGCTGCATCATCAGTGTCTCTCTCCAGCACGGTGGGTGTTGGTGGTCAGGTGGTGCACATTGAGAATAACGAGGTGGTGCTGAGAGGAGACCCACTCACGGGCTTCGGCCTGCAGCTCCAGGGAGGAGTGTTTGCCACGGAGCCGCTGTCTGCTCCCGCCTGCATCCGATTCATAGAGCCAGACTCGCCTGCTGAAAGGTGGTGTGTGTGTGTGTGTGTGTGTGTGTGTGTGTGTGTGTGTACACCTGTGACGTTCTATTAAAAAAAGGAAAAGAATTGAAGAAGCATGGTTCAGATATTTGTAATGTGAGTGGTGAGCAAGATTTTGAAATACACCATATTTGATCTTGTTGCAGAGCTTCCACGGGTTAACCTTTTGAAGGTGTGCTAATTGGTAGATCAGTTCAAACACAGTAAAATATTGCACTACTTAATCTTATTACTGTAGGATATATAACTCCATTTTCCCTCAGAAGCTCATTGCATGTTAGATGCAGTCAGATGCAAAGTGAGCTATAATGAAGGCACAGAGCTAATTATCCAACACTGGAGCTGCATATTACAGTAACAAGGGACATGAAGATGCTTTACACGGAAGTGTGTGTGTGCGCGTACACATTGCTGACAAATTAACAGAGTAAGTTGTTGGGACGCCATCAGCCTCCAGAACAGGTTCAGTGCTCCTTGATGCTGAAGCTGTTCCCTCAGTTGGTGATGTTGGTGGTGAAGAGCGACGCCAGTCTTACCATGTCGCTCGAAAATCTCCCATAATTGTTCAGGGATGAGTTCTGGTGACTGGGATGTCAAAATATATGATTTACATCATTTTCATTCTCGTCAAAGCATTCAGTTAGAGCTTGTGCCTTGTGAATAGGGGCGGAGTCATCCTGGAACTGACCATGCCCATTAGGATAGAAATGTTTCATTATAGGGTAAAGGTGATCAGAGAGAAATTGCAGTGATGCTTTCATCTAAGGGGGTGAGCAGAGCTAAACCATGCTAGCAAAATAAATAAATGCCCCCCTCCATGCACACATTATAACATGGGACAATTTATATATAAATACGTAATTAAATGCCACCAACGTACCATCTGTTGAATCAAGAGTTCAACAGCACTATGGTATAAAGGGTTTTAAAAATAAACATCTTTTTCAAACCAGTTATTAATTTCTTTTTCTTTTTTTTCCAATTTGTGTGTCTCTGTGTGTTGAGAAAGAACCTGTTATTCATCAGTCAGTTATTTTATAGGTGTGGAGTGCTACAGGTTGGAGACAGGATCCTTTCTATAAATGGAATCCCGACTGATGATGGAACGCTGGAGGAGGCCAATCAGCTTCTCCGAGACGCAGCTCTGTCCAATCAGGTCACGCTAGAAGTCGAGTTTGATGTTGCAGGTAACCTGAATGATATTGCAGCACCTCTTGCGTTAAACACAAAGCAGTAGAAGTGTACATTTCTACAATGTGTACTATGATACATGATTGATAACCAAATATACTGTATGAAAAACATTTTAAGCTGTCAGATATTTCATATGATATGATTTAGATACTGAGGTGATATGTTGTATGCAATATATGCAATGTAATTCTGTATTGTGCAAGTAGTTTCATTTTTATTAGAAATAAATGTTTGGGGAGAAGTAGGCCACTGAGTGCAGCGTTACAGGTGCAGAGACCACACCTCCACAGGCATAGGAGCCATACCATCTTCACTGAGACTGATGTGCACAGAGGCCACGCCTCCTTATTTGGACTGACAGGCAGAGCGAATCCTGAAGGAAGAGATGGCACAAGAGAGAAAGAAAGTAGCAAAAGAAATTAATTTGTTAATGTTTCTAAATAGTAGTCAATTATTTAGAAATGAGATACGTGTGTAGTGTTGGACAGAGATTGTTCCAGTTGTGATTACGTCCTAGTTTTTACCCAACACCTGGTTTTAAACAATAACATCTGTTTTAAACTGTGTAGTATTGTGACTCTCCATGAGTTTCCTGTATTTAATGCCTTAAACCAGAACATCCGTAGATTAACAGCTGTGATTTATTTGTGTACTTCCTTTGCCAGAATCTGTAATCCCGAGCAGTGGTACGTTTCATGTGAAGCTGCCCAAGAGGCGTGGGGTGGAGGTGGGCATTACTATCAGTGGTAAGTAGTAACTAAGAGGTGGCACTGTTACTTAGTAATACACAGAATCTACCATTGCTTTCTCCATCAGCCAGTGTAGAATACACTTTCTAACCTATGTTAATTGAATGGAATTTTATAACCTCACAGCCAGCAAGAAGCCAGGCCGGCCTCTGATCATCTCTGAGATAAAGAGAGGGAGCATCGCTCACAGGTAAATTCACCATGAAGCAACATTTACGTGTCTTTCATGCAATTTAACACTAATATGAAGAGCTGAGAATATAAAATAGTTGATCAGTGCTATGCATGCGTACTGTATGGCGTGTGTGTGCGTGCACAGAACAGGTACACTGGAGCCTGGTGATCGTTTGCTAGGCATAGACAATGTAAAACTTGAAAACTGTGGAATTGATGAGGCGATGGAGGTCCTCCAACAAGCTGAGGACATGGTCAGACTGCGCATTCAGAAAGACGAGGACAACTTAGGTGTGTCCTACTCACGAAGGGTTAAAAAATTAACACATGCTGGGCTTTGTATTCTCAACAATTGTTGTTTTCTGATAAAAGCACATATAATATATGGACCAACATCTTTATTTCTCTTGACACCTTTGGTTACAGTGCCTTGCATAAGTATTCAGTATAGTTGCTTCTCTAACTAATGCCTTCCTTACTCAGTCTTGACGTTTAGTGGACAGCCTCGTCTAGGTAGACTTGTTGTTATGCCATTAAAAAGAAATGGTGCTCCTGGATTTGTTTTAATCAAAGTTTAACTTCTGATGGCAGATGTGTACAATGTAGTGGTATCACAGCAAGGGAAGTGAGTACAGTACTTATACATTCTCAACTTTTATGCTACTGTATACATCTCCTCCAGTCAAGGGGGTGAATACTTTTGCAAGGCACCGTATAATGTTGTCCCTGTTTTTCTGGCAGTTGTAGCTGTTTATGATGATTGCATAGATTTTTGCAATGATGGGTTGTGTGTGCTGTAGATGAGCTGGAGTCATCTGGCTCTGTGATTTTCACTGTGGAGCTGAAGAGACACGGAGGTCCTCTGGGAATCACCATTTCTGGCACTGAGGAGCCCTTTAACCCCATCCTCATCTCCAGCCTGACCCGTAACGGTCTCGCACACAGGTATACACATGCATACATACACACACAGGATGTGCCTGAGGGGGACCTGCTACTTCTGCTGAAATTTTATATTCCTTCTGTATGCCTCTCAACAAAACTGCAATGCCTTCTGGGAATGTGCTTTTTTCCATTAGCTGCTGAATTTCATATTAAAGGTTCCAGTTGTGTGGATTTTGGTACTTGATCAACATTAACAGAAGGAGTTAGTGGTACTTCCTTCAGTGATGAGTCTGATCTGCTGGGTAACCAATCAGACAAAGGAACAAAGTTAATCCAAGCACGTCTTCCATATTTACTGTTTGTTAGTTTTAAAACTGGCATTCCATCTTCTAGCTGAGCCTCCTAGCTAACAACATGGTTTTTAATATTATTTCTTGTGTAGGTAAAACTGTTGGCTACATTTATTTGCCTATAGGAGTGTGTGTGTGTGTGCATGGTGCCCTGCTATCTACCCTAGTGTGTTCTCACCTCATGCCCAGTGTTCCTCAGATAATCTCTCAAACAAAACTAGAACCTAGCTTAAACATCTGTTGGTTCCTGTTTGGGCCAGTCTTTGTTGTGAAATACACAATAAAAAAGGTTATTGCTATGGAAACCAAATCCTAAGGGTGTGTGTGTGTGTTTGTGCACGTGCAGGACCGGGGCTCTTCACGTTGGTGACCGTGTGTTAGCCATTAATCATGTGAGTCTAAAGGGGAAGCCGCTGAGTGAAGCCATCCATCTGCTGCAGACTGCTGGAGATGCTGTGACACTCAAGATCAAAAAACGAACTGAGCGTGAGTCTAACACACACACACACCATATATAAATATGCACACATGATAGCATGCTTACACAAGGTGTCTTCGGTATAAGTAGGTGTGTGTGTGTGTGTGTGTGTGTGTGTGTGTGTGGTCAGTGTGTTTATTGACTGAGTGTGTGTATATGTATAGGTTACTGAGATCTTGATGAATCCTACATGGCCTCATGTCCTCATCTCTCTCTCTCTCTCTCTCTCTCTCTCTCTCTCAGCTGTGTTTGAGTCAGACTCGGGAAGCCCCCTGAGGGCGGGATCTTGTCTGAGTGACACTGAAGGCGACCACTCTGATTCGCTCAGGCGCTGTAAACATTCTGGTCTTCGTCAACCAGCCACACCCCCCAGCCTGGACTCAGCCATGGACTCGTGGGATGGCTCCGCCCACAATGCCAGATATGGGAGTCAGGGTGAGGGATGAGCATTAATAAAAAGACTGAAATAAAGCTGAGTATGGTGTCAGTTGTGCTAAGAACAAAATAAAGTAATTTTAAATGTAGATGTCGAGATGTGGGGGTTTGATGGCTTTCTTTGTTTTTATTAGGGAAAAAAATGTTTTAAATCACAGGATGCATTTTAAACATGTTTTTAATTCACTAATTTAATATAATATAATTTTAATTTAATTATGTTTAATGTATGGTATACCTTTTTGAATTATTATATATATTTATAATATAATTTATATTTCTATTTAATTATAATTGTATATACTTTACAACTTAAAAATGGAAAAACAAGGGAATAAACCAAATTTGTATATTTGTAAAAAAAAAAAAAAATTTATTTTTAGATTTATTTATAATTTTTTAGTACATTGCCACTTTTTCTCTTTTATTATTATTGTTTTTGCTTTTTTAAATAAACAAACACCTAATGGGGGGGGGGGAGTGTGTGTGTGTGTGTGTATACTGTATATAAAATACAGTTGGTGATGATGCTCTTGATGCTTAAATGTAAAAATCTAAAAAAGTAAGCATGTTTAAAGGAATATTTCAGCCAAAAATACACTTACATAAGTTTCCTCATCCCAAATGTAATCAATAAATTGTAGTCAGTTGAAATTTGAAATCCAGTCTCTCTTCTCCATCTGAATGTCCAGGGGCCTACATCCATCGGACGTCTGACCTGACCATCCACCCTAATGAGTGGAGACAAACCAATCAAAGGAGCCCACTGGCCTCCAGAAGACATGCCCATAGTGCTGCAGTGCAAGATGGGAAATCGGGAGAGGAAGACTGGAAATACCATGGGTAAGATTTACTCAATTTTTTTTTTTAGCAGCTGCTATTTTAATGTTGGTTTTTAGACATACGTCCTTCTCCCTGTACTGAGATCTGAGGAAAATCTAGACCACGATCACCTTGTTGTGTGCAGTATTAATTACTTACTCGTTTACAGTTCTGGTCTGTCTGCTGTGTCTCGGGCTCACGTCTGCTCTGTGTGTTCAGTCTCACTGTTAAACAAAACTTGACAGGACAAGAATAAAGCCATAAATAAAAAGCACTTAGTTATTTTATCCCTTTGGGAAGTACCAGTGTGCTTGGCGTTTCATATAAAACAGCACTGTTTATCATGAGCCATCATTTACCTTCTAGCATTTTCATTTGTACCTTCCAAGTACTTGCTACAAATCATGTTTGTTTTTTTTTTGTCTTTCTTAAGCCACTTTTAAATTTTCTTATAAATTGTTATATAGTTATGTGAAGTAGGTACAAAGTGTCCCTGACCATGCTGAAAAACAACAGGAAAAAAAAACACCCGGACTTCTAATTTCAGTTATAATCATTTACTTTCAACATTTTAAATATTTCAATACATTTAAGCGTGGACACTTTTTCACCTTTGACTCATGACCATGAAGAGTCAAGAGAATATATTTTTACTATTTTGGCAGATTTTTTTTTTTTTTTAGCTAAAGGAACCATAAGGATTACTTTTTTTTTTTTTTTTGGTAGGAATTTTAGTAGGAAAATCAGAGAGCAGCAGCTGAACAAACGTTACAGTAACTGCTCATACTGCTCATACTCATGTGATACAAGACCAGGTGAATTTAAGAAAACAGGTTTGGTTTAAAAAAATCAGAAAGGACTAATGAAATACATAAAGATGATTTTGCATTTATTGGCACCATACTAAACCTCAAACATCCAAAAAAAATAATAAAAAGTCTTAATACTGTATATTTTTAACTTTCCCAAATGTAGTCAGTCAGACATGTAGCTACACTTATAAGGGTATAAAAATGTTGTTTAAAAACAACAACAACGCTATTGCAGGGTTCTACATGGACATTACTTATGTTATAACTTTCTACAAACATAACAAGCCAATGAGGGAGGGTGAAGGTTAACACCTGCTTCCTGAAGCAAAATGTCATTTCCACATGCTTTTTATTTTCATTTAACATTTACTCCATTCTGGCTGACAATTTTTTATCCCAAGCAACAGTTAAGACGGGATGCAACTGAGTAATCGGGTTCAACAGTGGCAGCTTGGTGATGCTTGGGATTTGAACTCGTGACTTTCTGGTTTGTCGTCCAGTACATTAACCACTTAACCCTGTTATGCCAGGATCAGACTTCATGATATTTTTGTCTTTCACAATGGCCACAATGTCAGATTAGGCAATCATAGTGCCATAAATTTTTGCCGTGTCTTGGTCGGGAGACTGGCAACACTACAAGTTTGGCCCTGACCAGTCATCGTTCATGTCCTTTCATGTCATCAGCGAGGAGGGTCAAGAAATTGTTGATCGTGGCTATCAAGGAACACTTCATAGGAGTTGTCAAACTAGGTGAGAAAATGCAAATTCTGACACGCTCGACTTTTCGTCAGGGTGTCGTGGGGCGTCCCAGATGCCACATCGCTGTTCTTTGATTATGTCGCACTACAAAGCCTGTTCATTGTTCCCGATGTTCATGTTCAGGCCCGATGCTGGAAATTTGTCCGTTAAAATCAGGCTGAATTCATGTAGTCTGATCCCCAGCATTACTGCAAAAGATCACTTTCTAAAATGTTTGAGCCTAAGGGAATGTCATCTGGTACTCTGACTTACTAACCTTCTGGGAATTGACTTTGGCTC
Source organism: Gogo arcuatus (assembly GCA_028570945.1). Taxonomy (NCBI): domain Eukaryota; kingdom Metazoa; phylum Chordata; class Actinopteri; order Siluriformes; family Anchariidae; genus Gogo; species Gogo arcuatus. The sequence goes on from JAOTRR010000033.1 coordinate 14,349,091, forward strand.
TTCTGCTGTACATTTTGGTGTTAACTGCATGGATCTGCTCTGATCATTATCTGATTATTTTGCATCAAAACAAATGTACACAATTTTCCACTTACTCCAAATCAGCCAAGATGTGTGTTGTGTCTGAAGTTTGCGTTTTTAGTTTTGCCCTGAAGCAACGAGGTTTATGAAGCTAACAAGTTAAAGAAGTCTCTTTTGACCCCAAAATATTTTTTTATAAATGCACGACTACATCTATAAACCTCTCCTTAAAAAAAAAAAAAGTCCCTGTGTAGCCATTGGTCACTACCATAGAAATGATCAAGTATTAGAATGAACGTGTTAATACAGTATAAACCTGTGATTTGCCTTGGAGGTGGAACTAGTGTCAGAGCTGCTGTTATAGAAAATGAGTAAACACCTTCTGACCAATCAGGATCAAGATTTCAACAGCACTGTATAATGAAACATAACCACAGTGTCGACGTCATGATGAAATTATAAATTATTATAATTTCAAAAGTTAGTTTTCTACTGTTTTGAATCTTCAAAATTGTAAAATGTACAAATGTTTTGCAGTTTTTTTTAAAAATTCACAATTTACTTCTGTAGACTTTTAAAAAAGCATCAAGCACATTTTTAAAGGTTTATTTTTTAAATGCAACACTACTGTTTTGCTGGTGGTTTGTTTAAAAAAAAAAACTATATATCTTGATGCATATTCTGTATTGTAGAAATGTCCTGAAATATCATGACATTTTCATCATATCGCTCACCCCTACTTCAGACACCAACACATTTCTGCTGACTCGTTTGAGTTTAGTGGAAAATTGTAGCATATGCATTTCATTTTTCTCCTAATTCTTTTGTTTTCTGTGCCAGAGGATGTGTATATGAATAGTGAATACCAGTATGTGGCACAGAAAAACAATCTATTCTCTTTTTTTCCCTCCTGTCTGTGCTTCTGTTTCTCTCTTTCTCAGGTGTTCTGTCCTTCATCCGCCTTACTAATCACCCACGGCTCTCCGGCATCATCCTTTTCTATCGCTTCTGTTTTTCCAAAACGTTGGCCATGTCTCAAAACAGGCCATGGCATCTTCAGCTGTGTGTGTGTGTGTGTGTGTGTGTGTGTTTTCATCCAGTATATCTTACATATTCTCCTCATGCTGTAGAGTGTATTGGAGATTTTACAGCAGCTTTACAGTAGGTGGTGCTACAGTGTTTGAGAGAGAGAGAGAGAGAGAGGGAGGGGCAGGGAAGGAGGGAGAAAACTCCATCTTGTGCACCAGGACTTGCATTACCCAAGATGCTTTGCATTGACGCAGATCCGTTAGCCCCATGCGTTGCCGTGGCAACACTGACACCCAGGAGAGCTACTGGTCGCAAGCCCTGCAGGACCTGGAGACGTGCGGCCAATCAGAAATTCTCAGAGAGCTGGAGGTAAACAGTCAGAACTTTCATGGTGACTCTGCCAAGCTACCTCAACTTTAAAAAAAAAAAATTATTTATTATTTTTTTATTTATACTGTTAAACAATTTCAAAGTAATAACACTTAAATGAATATTAATATGCTATATTGTAATTAATATTCATAAATTTAAATTGTAATTCTTTTAAAAAGGGAAAAAAGTTCATTTATAATAATAATAATTAATAATAATAATAATCATTCATAAATATTCAACAATTTATTAAATATTTTATCAAATATAAAAACATTGAGAAACTAAAATATTTATGGAAATAATATAAATATTACAAATTTTTAAATATTAATTATTCTCATTTGAAAATATAGCTATTTATTTGTTTGTTTCTTTGTTGATTTATTTATTCATTTTCCAACTTGGAATATAACTTGCAGGCCACCATGATGTCGGGCAGCACACTGAGTTTTGGGGACGAGAGTGAGGTCTGTAACGACGGTGAACTCAAACTTCCAGCACTGGAACTGAAGCAGTGCTGGGATTGCTGCACAGAAACAGAGCTAAATGACTCGAACACCACCGTGCCCTTAGAGCTACTCAAGGTATAAATGACTCGATCACTGATTTATCCTTTCACCTGGTGCAAAACAACACTACTGGAAAAATCCAATGAGCTAATAGACTAATGTAGCTAATGAGTACTGGAAGACAGTGTCGCCCAAAATCTTGTATAAATATCTTAAAGTGAAGTCACACAAACTCGCTGATGAGGTTTAGGACACAGTGTGACTTACTGTTATCTATAAACATGAATATAACTATATAAACCCATGTAGCTCTGTAACATGATGGTGGCGGCCATCTTGAACAATCGGTTCCTTATATGGTATCTTTGTGTCTCTGAAGCCCCGCCTCCAAAGTTCAGAGGAATTGATGATAAAGTTCTACTTAAATACAGACCCTCTCGGGTATTTTACAAAATGATTATTTAGCTCAACAATGTATTTGACCAATATTTGAAATTATTTAAAGGATTTTTATGAAGTGTGTGTGTATATGTATGTGTGTGTGTGTGTGTGTATATATGTGTGTGTGTGTGTGTGTGTGTGTGTGTGTATATACACACACATATATATACACACACACACACACACACACACACATATATATATATTAGGTTCATTGCTAACTACGTTACCACATAGGAAACCTTTGGCTTGGTTTAACACTTGTGTTCTGTTTGCTACAAAGTAAAAGATGTCCAGTTGGCCTTGGGTATCCTAGTCACTTTAAAATTGATGCTAAAATACCCAGCGTTTTTTAAAAATTCATGCTAATTACTAGCAACATCATCCTGATGGTAAGAGGTGAATGAACTACAAACTGCCTTGATGTTTCAATCACCATGTTGCACTTTGGAATTAAAAGTATGGGTCGTTTTAAATGTTTAAGTTTCATGATCATTTTGCATTCCTTTATTTTACATCTCTCTCTCTCTCTCTCTCTCTCTCTCTCTCTCTCTCTCTCTCTCAGATCTGTGTGTTGAAGGATAAAGAAAGCAAGGATTTTGGCTTCAGTGTGTCTGATGGCTTATTGGAGAAGGGTGTGTATGTGAACATGATCCGTCCGGACGGTCCTGCGGATCAGGCGGGTTTACAGCCATACGACCGCATTCTTCAGGTAAAGAACCACCTTCTCAGGATTACTCGGTTGTTAGAAAACTTGGATTAAAGCTAGGGTAGGTAATTTATTAGGAGCATTTTTTGTTATATTTCTTGAAATTCTCTTTACATCCCAACAGAAATGGAAAAAATCAAATGCTCTGACAATAAAGAGAAAAAAAATCTGTGGCAGTCGCAGGGCTGTAAAAAGCCCTTCCAATCATTTCACTCAGTCTGAATGAAATTATTGGATGGCCCACCTGCCTACCTGCGCTCACTTTGCATGTGAGCTCATTGCACGTGACCGGAGTCTCCACAAGGCGAGGGAGACGTATTGCTAAAGCTAGCAAGCGTTTTGACAGCTGTGAGGACTAACAATAGCCATGTTCATTGTTTACATTCATTATGATAATGTTAGGTGTTTTCTTATAAGTGAATGAGACATGAGGTAGTTGGATATGACAACACACTACACTCCTCCCCCAACACTCACTCTCTCTCGTGGACTCTTCCTCCAGCAGTAGTCAGGCAGTGTGCGTTCATGTGTTTTGAAGGAGTGGCTTTGGAGGGAGAGGGGGGTGGGTTTTGGTTGGATGCTTTCAGAATCTAGCTTACTTTTGCTGTTTTCTCCAAAATTACCTACCCTAGCTTTAACAGTCTTTGGTGTGTTGTTGTACAAAACAAAATTCTTTTGCATTTATAGTTGTTTTGCTAGTTATAATAACAATGATACTGGAGTGCGTACACTGAGTACTACAGGGGATGTGAATATTCACCACTTACACATGGGCATTTTGGACCATATTTGATACATGGACATGGGCGAGTCACCTGACTGATTTTCATGCATGTTGTTCTTGTTGCAAATTTCTGGTGTCACAAAATGATGGAGGGGGAAAAAAAAAAACACTTTTTTTTTTTTTTTTTTTTAATGTATGATCAAACTTGTCACATGTTCAGAAATCTAAACTAATTGTGTGTGTGTGGAGGGTGGTGGCAGCATTCAGAATGTAGAAAATTTTATCTACTTATATGGGGGGGGATTCATATTTGAGCTGTGTGTCTGAACACAGCCTTTGTCTCTCCATCTCAGGTGAATCACGTTCGCACGCGAGATTTTGACTGCTGCTTTGCCGTTCCTCTGATTGCTGAGGCGGGAGATCAGCTCCAGCTCGTTATCAGCAGGAACCCCCTCATACAGGCACCTCAGTGGTCCCCTGAAGACAGTCAGGACCCCTCGGACACACTTCCTACTGTCCCTGTCCACAGCCCAAAAAAGACAGAACTTGAGCCTGAGATGGTGCCACTGAGCGGCAGTTTACTGTAGAAGAAAGGAGTCTCTTTGTCTCTCTCTCTCTCTCACACACACACACACACACACACACTTCCTTTTTTTAATTCACTTCTTACACAATTTAAACCACTTTTTCACATCATTAACAGTTTTCACTACGTGTAGGTTTTGTCTGTTGACACCACTTTTTAAAAATAATTTAAGCTAATCACCAAATTCACTCATACACACTGTTGTTTTTGTTACTTATATGCACAACTCTACATTTTACTCTTTGGTCATGGGTCCATTTTAATTTTAGATTTTCGGTTCTCACACTCTCTCTCACACACACCTGCACACTTACACTCTCACACTTACACTCTCACAAACCTTACTTTATAGTGTCCTGGAACATTTTATATGGTTATAAAGAATACGACACACAAACAAAGAGACGGCGGATACAAGCTCACCTTGAAGGTTTAGAAAGACCAATTCTTCATTAGCGGATCATGTTTAAAAAAAAAAAATTTACACAGATTTTCTTGCCAACTTTTACACGCTCTGAATTAGTGTTTTGTTTTAATGTGTGAATGATTTAAGGTGCAGCTTTAATGTGTAAAACAGATTTCGGTATATCTTATTTCCTGCTTTAGTTAAAGTCGGCTTGACAGATTTAGATAAAACCTAGACTGAGACTAAAATTATTTTAATATTAGGAGTAGTATGTATATGGAGAACTGTGTGTACTGTAAAGAACACTGTCCAGAGTGATACAGCTGTGTGTGTTCTCATGAGAAACCAAGGCTTTGATCACGTCTGGTCATTTTGTACCTGAGTAACTTGTGTGATAAGTCTGTTAGTGTGAGATTAGTTTTAACTGTACCTCTTTAAAAAAAAAAGTGGGACAAACTTACCCGGTCAGTGGTTTTACCCACATTCCTTTACTGTTCCGTATGCTGCGTCACTAGTGTCCGAGTGTAATAACTGATAACATGTATATGTAAATGAATGCTTTTATTATTGGATGCAAAATGTTTCCTTTTTTTTTAACAAAATAAAGAAAGAGAAGATGTTTGATTGGTGCTAGGTATCAGTAATGAGGGAAGACTGATGCAGAAGCTCCCGCTGCTAATCAGAGTCTCATTTGGAGCTGAAGTGTGAATGAACACTAGACGTTTTGGGAAAAAGTATGGAAATTATTCAACAATTATCATTATCTCTAACATTAACTTTTATAACATGTTAGTGAGAGTTACATAGTATTTAGAAAAGGTAATCACAATTTGCATTATATACAGATAATGAGTTAACTAGATGAAGTTTGAGGGGTTTTTTGTTAAAGTTAGCTAGCTAGCAAAAAAAGTTAAGGTGCGAAATATTTTTGATTGTGAGGCAAAGATTAATTAAACAATTAAACAATTATTCAATCCCTTGGGTTATTAGATAAAAACCACCTGCAAAATTGCAAATACAGCTGCAGCTCATCTGGGATATGTCTATCAGCTTTGCACATCTGGATCCTGATAGTTTTGCCCATTCTTCTTGGTAAAATTGCTCAAGCTTTGTGATATTTAATGATGACTGTTGGCAAACAACAATGTTCATGTCTTGTCATGGATTCTCGATTGGGCCTTGACTGGACACATTAAGGTTACTTGGCTTTGATCCTTTCCAATGTAGCTTTGACAGTGTGTTTAGAGTCAGCCAGTAAGTTTACATGCACACTAATATTCCACTATTATTCCGAATATGACAATATTCAGAATTTGATATGGGTCATATAAACATTTATTCTGAATTTAGCATTTTCCAATTAGAAAATGTGGGCTGTGTTGATATTACTTGGATTTTAGGAGCATTCATTGAACGTGTACATAGTGTAGAGTATGCATAGCTACATGTAAATAGGAATATTAGTGGAATATTCATTTTCATTAGCCATGTAAACAGCTTAGTAGGAATATTGTAATCACTTTTTCCTAATGAGGGCAAAAACCAGAATATTTTGTGCGAGTGTCCTCTTGCAGACTAGAACAGGGTTTCTTCTATGATTGCCCTGTATTTGGCTCCATCCATCTTGACCAGTTTCCCAGCCCCTGCTGATGAAAAGCAGCCCCACAACATGATGCTATCACCATCATGCTTCACAGTAGAGATTGTGTTTTCAGGCTGATGAGCAGTGTTGGGTTTCTGATAAATGTAGCGCTTTGCGCCAAGACCAAAAAGTTCAATTTTCAACATGCGTTTTGGCAAACTTCAAATGGAATTTTATATGGCTTTTTATTTCCCAATAATGGCATTTTTCTCTCACCACTCTTCTATAAAGCCCAGCTTTGTTTAGCGTGGGGGCCGTGGTTGCCTTGAGAACAACAACTTCCAATCGAGCTATGCGTTTCTCTAGCTCCTTCAGAGTTACCCATGACCTTGGCATATCATCAGACCAAAAGGCATTTTCTCATTATTTTGTAACAAATGGGCTTTTTTTTTTTTTTTAATGTGTGTGTGTGTGTGTGTGTGTGTGTGTGTGTGTGTGTGT
>JAOTRR010000033.1:14356073-14366965 GCA_028570945.1 Gogo arcuatus
TGTGTGTGTGTGTGTGTGTGTGTGTGTGTGTGTGTGTGTGTGTGTGTACACAATCAGTCTGACGTGTATAATATGTCTATAATAAATATCTTGCCTAGAAGTTTAACTCTATTACTGTATATACATATAAGAAAAATTAAAGTGGATGCAATGTTTATACACAGTTCTAGCCATTTTCCCCACACAAAATTGGGATTTTCTAAAAGTGTGTCTTCAGATTTTTATTTTTATTACACCCTTCATGTACATTTATACTGAATTCCAACATGACACAACTTAAGATCCTGCTGATTCCTAATGACCCTGATGTGCTTCTGCTTCTCTCTTTTCAGTCCACACAGCTTCCTTGTGCATTCTTAATCTTCATTTTCCTTCATTTATTTTAATTGGAGTGCTCCTGTGTGTCAGAGTCATTTAGGTAACGACCGGAGGAGGCAGCCTGTGGGACCGGGACCCAGGAGCGCTGACATGTTTGCCAGTGTTTAGCTCAATTAGTTCAATGTGCCATCATAACCCACACCCTGTTCTGAAACTCACTGAAGCTCACTATGTTTAGGCTGAAAGTCGGTTCAAGGAACAGGATTGCAGTGGGGGTGAAACTTTGGATGAACTGAACTTTAAAAACTACAGTTAGAAGAAGTTGAAACAACAGCTGGTTGGTTTTAATAAGGGCTAATAATAATTAACATTTACAATAACATTTAATTTATTGTACTTGTACGGCAGATGGATGGGATGGTGGTGCAGTGGATAACATTCTCACCACACAGCTGCAGGCTCCCTGGATCAATCCTGAGCTTGTGTTACTGTCCATTTGGAATTTCGCATGTTATCCCTGTGTCCCTATGGATTTCCTCCGGGTTCTCTGGTTTCCTTCCACCTCCCAAAACCATGCCAGTAGATGGATTGGGAACTCTAATTTCCCCCTAGAGCGTGAATAAGAGTGCAAGTGTGTGTGCATGATGTCCTGTGATGAACTAGCTTCTAATCCTGGTTGTATTCCCACCTCACCCTTAGTATTCCTGGTACAGACTCTGGATCCACCACAAAATTAACCAGGATAAATTGCATACTGAAGATGAATGAATAAATGAATGTTAATGTACTCCAGTTAGTCCTAAACAAAGGGGTTTGTTTATTATCTTAAAAAAAAAAAAGTATTCCCTTTCAATCTTTGGTAAATTAGAATTTACAAGGTTTTAAACCATTTCAAAAATATAAAAATGGAAAAATATCAAAGCTACATCAGGCAGCAGCTGCTCAGCGACCAGGACGTTGTGAATTTAAATCCCAGGACTGTTACAGAGCCACCACTGGAGCCTTAAGAAAGACCAATAACCCTCAATTCCTCAGATTGTAATCTGCTTCACTTCATCACCTTAAATAAGTCTTCTAAACTGAGGTAGTAGTGAAATTACCAAATAAATACTCTGTAAACGCCGAAGCTTCAAATGCTTTCCTCAATTAAAGTATAAAAGTATAAACTCAAATAACATTTATTTGAAAAATGTATGAACGTAAAAGTATCCACAAAGACACCTCACTGATTTTAGTTCCTGGTGTTAAATTAGTGCTGTGTGGGGAAACAATTAGCTGAGGCTAACAACACAAGATAGCTAGCAGGATAGTAACTCTGCCAATACGAACTAGCCGAACGCTAATTAGTAGCTTGATAAATACAAACTGCTGCGATAAATACAAAGTGTACATACTACTGTAGGTCTTGTTCTCGCATCACATCTGTTAAAAGTTTTGATTTGTTAGGAATTATAGTTCTTGCAAAGCACTATTTTGTGATCCCAAAGCTTTTTAATTATTACCGTCTTTTATCATATTTTTTCTTAATTCAGCTTGAACCGCTTAACATAGAAACTTTGCTCAACCTTTGTTGCATAAGTCTTTTAAATGACATGTATCCCTCTTTTTTTTATCCCTCTATCCGTCCATTTTTTTCCCCATAGACTTTGAATGGGAAATTTTCCAAACTTCTCCCATATAGTTAATTTTCGAAATAATATCTCCAACTAACTAGACGTGTTCTGGGCAATACTGCAAAGAACTCCACCTCTTCTCATACCTCTATCACTCCTTCATTCTGTTTTTTTCATCCCTCACTTTTCCTCCCATTGGCTTCAATTCATTTTCCAAGGCCTAACTGCTCCTAGAGATTTTGTGCTAGAAACTTTCGTTTCAATTGAAAAATGTTCAGACCATTGACAAAGTGTGCTTGTATTTTTCTTTTTGATATTTTACCCGCATCCCTCTTTTTTTTTTATTCCTCTATCTGTCCATTTTTTCCCCCCATAGACTTTGAACGAGTAATTTTTCAAACTGTTCCCATATAGTCAATTTTAGAAATGATACCTCCATACTTACTAGACATGTTCTGGGCAATGCTACTACGCACTCCACCTCTTCTCATTCCTGCTTTCTGTTTTTCATCCCTCCCTTTTCCTCCCATTGGTTTCAATTCATTTTTCAAGGCCTAACTGCTCCTAGACATTAAAAGCCAAGACCACCTCAGTTGGTAAATGTTATGTTGTTGTGCCTTACATAAATATGGCATAACTTTTTCTCTCTGCTCCTCTTTCTTTCTTTCTTTCTTTCTTTCTTTTTCATCCCTCCATTCTCCCATTAGAAACCATTGATTTTACAACTCCTCAACTTTATGGCTAACGGCTAATGTGCTAAAGGCTAACTGCTAATGGACTAATGACTAACATCCTAATGGCTAACTACTTGAATTTTCAAGGTAGAACTGCCAAACGTTCTATGTAGAGTCACCTGCTGGAATTTAAATCTAATTTATATCAACTCTATGAAACTAATGTATCTGATGCTAGAACGTTGCTTTATGACTTCTGAATATAAGACTATAAAAAGATGTAGTGATGTTTGAGATTTGTAGTGAGGAGAACATGGAGATTTTATCTTTTTGAAATGCAGGAATTAAGTCAGAAGTGACTTTTAGGTGAAAGAAAAACTCGAGTACAAGATACTTAAACACCAGTCTTAAGTACAGCATTACCAATATGTTCTTATAAAAGATCGCAGTAGTAATGGAAAACAAAAAACACAAACACTTGTTCCCAGAGGAAATTTTTTTTTTAATTTAGGATCTAAATGATGCAATATGCATCTCGAAACAAGTTCATAACAAAGCTACTTTGGTTACACAAAATGGGTTTATTAAATCAAATCCAGTTACTATATATTGTATTTGTTTGAATGGACGTTTTTAATGCTCGTTCAAATTGTTCATTTTATTACATGTTCAAGCTGAAAATTATAATAAAAAAAACAGACAAAACCACTTGTTTACAAATATTGCACACTGCAAGTTTAGGCTAACATTTAGATAGAAATTTCTGAATACATTCAGAAAAATAGAGGCAAATCACTGACGGTTTACGTTGTGCACCATATAAAACGGCTGATTCAAAAGGCAAATGTGATCGGAGAGGAAAATACTAGTGAACAGATTCTGGTTTAGTCATGGATGCAGTAAACTCAGAGTACAGCACAGTGAAGTGTGTGTGGAGTGTGTGGGTTGGTGTTGCTATACAGCCATGAAGTGTGCACTACGGTGTGTTCTCTGCCAGTCAAAGATTCCTGAAAACCTGATAATCGATTATTAGTGAGCCTCATTGGTGTCTCTACACTCGACTGATCATCAGTGGGGAAATAATCATTGATTAATTCACTCACAATTACTTTTGGCTGAATTACTTATTATTAGGTCATTGAAACATTTTTGAACTCTGTGGCTGAGTGTTTAAGCGCTCTTTGTTTTGATGATGATGTGATGGCGGACATTTTGGCAGCCGGCATCTAATCACAAACTGAATTGTTTAGATTTATGTCTGTCTAGCTATCCAACAACTTAATCAAAGTGAGACATTCACTGTATAAGTAAAATACATTTAGCTAACAAGTTTTTCTTTGAAAAAAAAAAAGGTTTTATAGACTATTTTTACTTGTGCATTTGTTAAACTTTTTTTTAAATCTTTGCAAGCAGATACCAAGGCAAGATTAGAAAGTTTAAAAAAACAAATTCCAAGTCATTTTGGTAAAATATTTGTTTTATTATAGTACAGATTTTGATTGAAACTCAATTTTGATCAAAACTTGATTTTTTTGTTGTTATTTTTGTTTGTTTTCCAGAATTCAGCTGCACGAAAGAGAGATGTTTGTGTAGTTATGAAAACTACAAACTTTCATACACGTTCTAATACAATGAATTAATAGACACCTATATATACGGTACTGTGCAAAAGTCTTGGCATCCTTTTTTTTTAGTACAAACTTTGTTATAGATTTTTATTTTATACAAATCTTTTACATTACCGAGTCAGTACAAAACATTTTAGATTCCAAACATTCGTTTTCCAGCACAAAATTAAATGTTACAGAGAAAAATCTTTGCATGTCAGTAAAGAAAGCGGCATATTACAGTACAAAAGAGATGCTTTTCAGACAAAAAAAAACCATACTGAAGGCTGCTGGGTTTTGCTGCACAAATAAGAAGCAAGTGTGGCAGTCAAAATCTCCAGAAGAACTGTGGCTGGTTCTGCAAGATACTCCGTAAAACCTGGAGCTCATTTCCTTATAAACTGCACTAATTGTACCCAAGATGACTATTTTTTTTAAAGCAAAGGATCGTCACACCAAATACCGACTTTGTTTCATTTCTTACAGTTTACTGCTGGTGATAGTGTTTTTTTTAATGTAGAAACATTTAAGTTCATTCTTTTTGAAAGCATCTTTGCTCTACAGCATTTCTTTGCATGTGCCTATGACTTTTCCACAGTACTGTACATGACAAATTATATGCCAGTCCTTTCATATAACAAATGAAAGGAAAAACAAACGTTCTTCTGACTGATCACCTTTACCCTTTAATAAAACACTTCTATCCTGATGGGCATGGTCTCTTCCAGGATGACTCTGCCCCCATCCACAGGACACGGATTCTCACTGAAGTTTGATGAGAATGAAGTGAGCTTAACTGAACACCTATGGGAGATTTTGGACTTGCCATCATCACCATCAGCAAAACAACAACTGAGGGAATATCTTTTGGAAGAACGGAGGTTTGTTGCTCCAGGAAAGATCGAGAAACTATGCCAAGGTGCTCTGAACCTGTTCTGGAGGTGTATTAAAAAAGTAGTTGGTTTTACTTTTAATGTCAGCCATCTGTAGCAGCCAATTAGAAACAAGGATTTTCCACAGGATGGCCACATTATAACTAATTAAATTGCAATGAAACATTAAGAAGGGTGTTTTCTAGGTTTTGACTGGCAGTGCACAATAAGGACGTAGGACACAAGGCTGTATGGTGTAACGTGAGGGGTTATGGGTAATCGGAAGGTTTATAAGTAGATGAATGTAGATGAATGCAAAGATTCACTGCAAAGTGAATCTGACGAAAGGGTGTCTTGTTTTCTGAAAGGCATTAAAAGGAGGGACAGATATTGCTGGACTACGGGTAAATAATTTACCCTCGGACTCAGCAGTAGGATGGTCAGGCAACCCTGAATTACTTTTAATTAAAAAGAAATTGATTCAAACTCCTCTCTTAAATGAGAAGAGCAGCATGTGATACTTAGCATATATATAAAAAGCACAGCTGCCTACATTATTAGAGTAACACGATGGCTGTATATATACTGTATATGCTTGTGTGTGTGTGTGTGTGTGTGTGTGTGTGTGTGTGTATTTGCCTCATCTGGCAGTGATTACTAAAGTGCACAGAGGGTTCTGTAAAGGGCACCATTGAAGAAATGGGCACACTTTGAGGACTTAACCCTCTCCAATAAATCAAATGCGTGCGTGTGTGTGTGTGTGCGTAAGTGTAAGCAGTGCAGAGCTTCCGCACAAAGCGGAGGTACATTCAGCTTCATCAAGACGAAAAGCCTCACTGTACAATAAGGGTCACTGCCACAAACTGTCACCTACACACCTGCTGATTAGTGTAGCTATCTTTAAAAAAAAAAATCACATTTACTTCACTGCTGTATTTGTCATTTTTCTTTTTTTAAAAAAAGGCTCAACATCCTTCTAAACAATTTTCACAGTTCCTATCCGCCTCTCTTTGCCCGTACAAAGAAGACGAGGTGTCTCTCTCTCTCTCTCTCTCTCTCTCTTTCTCAGGGCTTCAGCCTCAACAAATCTTAGCATTACTAGCAATGATTACAGTGATATCATAATAACAACAACAAGAATAATACTACAATAATAATAATAATAATAATGATGATGATGATAACGTTACAGCAAAGGATATTATTAGGAAGGTGTTTTTTTTTACCTCCTTGTGTAAAAATACAACTAGAACACACTATGAAGCAGTCTGATCAGACTAAAGGAGAGAAAAGGACTTTTAAAAGAGGAGAAAAAGGAACACGGTTCTCTCATAGAGAGTCTCACATTGTAGTTTCTACGATGGTGTGAGTGTGTTTGGTGAGGGCATAAGTGCCGTTCGGGTCGAGTGGGTGGAGCAGCTCGCTGTTCTTCAGGACGTACTCTTTCGGACGAGAGCTTGCTCCTTTCACCGGCGCCGCCACGGCCTTGATCCGCTACACAGACACACGACGTTAGTGACAAGTCAGATTCATGCTACACGTGTCATGTACATGCTATCTAAAAAGCCTAACATGATTCAAACCTTCTAAAGGGATAACCAGAATGTACGACTTTTAAAATAGTGTAAGTTTTCTAAAAGTCAATTCAAAGGCAAAGACAAATTACGGTATGTTGTTTTATGCACCACACTTGTTTTGTTTATCTTTGCTGAAGCTTCAAGTTTCCTTAAACTTCACAAAACATGTTTTTTTGTAATTAAATGCTTTCAGAGAAACTAATTCGAGTGCACAAACTGGTCAAATTGTGAAAATCTCATCTCAGTCATTACTGAAGAAGTTTTTGGCAAGTGCTACTGTATGTATGGAATAAAACACTGTAACATGCTGTTAGACAAAAATAATCAACGACTGGGTGGTCATAAATTGGATGTACAGTCCACTAATCACCACACAGTTGCTTATTTTCCCATAACAGCAAGAAGAGCAAAATGTGCCAATGTTAACCATTTTCGATTTATTGAAGAATGACACGACGTAATTTTTATCCATTCACAGTTGTTTATTGTTGTGAGAGTATCTGCACGATACTATACACTCGTTCCCTTATCTTGTTTATAGCTGCTATAACAACTGATAACTGTGTTTTGCAGACATTGAATGTAACAATAAATGAATAAAACGCATGGTCATTCTTTAATTAAAAAAAAATAGGTAAATTGCTGCTGTATAAGAGGAATAAAACACTTCAGATATGCTGTTAGTGGAAAATAATCAACTTTGTGATGGTAACAGTAACTCTATAACTCTACTTTGTGTCAGGTCTCACACACATGCACACCACCATGTTGTTGATTATTTTCCTCGAACAGCACACCATGTAAAGGAATTCACCTCAATCAGCGAGCCATCCGATTGGATGATTTTGACAACCACCACCATTGGGATGCAGATCATCGAAGCCAAAGCCAGACACCAACCCAATCCAACGGACCAATTGGGATACTCGTACACCTTGTTATACGTGAGGGGTTTGTATTTCACCAGCGAAAACACAAAACAGCCCTGAAACAGGAAGGAGAATGGCATTAAGGAAAAAACTTCATGACTCACATCACACTGTACTGTAAATGCTTCAAATACCTTCCTCCATTGTCTCACACACACACTGTACACACTTACCACACACAGCACAGGAGTGATCAACATCCAGCTCCATTTCATCCAACCGTTTGGTCTGTAGCCAATCATCTCCTCAATAGCATCGTAGAAATTATCAGCGCCTGCAGTCACACACACGTTTACATTCATTACATTCAGGGTTAGGGGGTTGGGGTGGGAACTTAGGACCCTGCGAACATAGATATGCTCCCCTGTAGTACTTCACTGAAGCAACACAGCTAATTATAAAGCTAAAGCTAACTCATAATGGAAATCTATCTCACCCTAAAGTACCTCTGTAAATATCTGCCTCAGACCACACCCAGTCCTTCAGCGCTCACAAAGATTTTCCGATGTGTTTATGGACACACTGTGACTACACTGTACTCTATAACCATGAACAAAACGTCACCGTGGAGCTGAACGCTGTAACGGTATGGTGACTGCCATCTTGACCAACCAAAAGACAGAGCTGTAGTGGAAAGCTGGAAGTGATGCGGATGATAATATGGATAAACCTTTAACTTAAATTTATAACAAAAAATTCAATTCTTTAATATTACACAACAGCAATGTGGAATTCTTGAATCTGATTGGTCAGAAGCATTTGATCGATAAGGCAAAGTTTTCTGTGACGAGACGTTAATAATAAGATGTAATCTTTGGCTATTAACTGCTGTGGAATGAAGGGAAAAACACTTCAAGATGGGCTGTTACTGGAAAATAGGAAAAACAGAGACAGAGAGAGAGAGAGAGAGGGGTAAACGACAAAATGAAAAGGGGAGTGTAATGTTTATGCAGCAAAGCACACCACTGACAGTTACACTTCCAGGAATACAATATGCTCTGTGTGTGTGTGTGTGTGTGTGTGTGTGTAGGTGGGGGAGTCTTCAATTTTATGGCTCTTTTAGGAGAAGGTCACATTCACATTCATTGCGAACCTCAGTGATTGATGTGAGTGTGTGTGTGTGTGTAATCTGAGCACATTATCAAGATGAGCAAATGTTGGTTCAAATCCATCGCCCACACATGCAAAGAAGACAAATTGCGCTTTGAGTCATTTGGTATCACACACAGAGCATGCTGAAGTGTTGGTCCATGGTGCGTGTGTGAGGAGACTCACCATAAACCCAGGCTACTGCCACACATTCAAAGAATGCAACCCAGAGAAGGCACACACCGCTGGCTGCATAGTAATCAAACAGCTGGAACACATACATGCCACCCTGGAAAAAAGAGAGAACAAGTGAAAGGGGCGTGGCCTCTGTGTCTGACAGTCCCAGTGATGGAGGGTGTGGCTTTTCTTCATGACACTCCTACTAAAGGGATGTGGCCTCTGCTGTCTATCAGTCCAAGTGAGGGAGGTGTGGCCTATGTGTCTTAGTCCCAGTGAAGGAGGTGTGGCCTATGTATCTATCAGTCTGAGTGAAGGAGGCACGGCCTGTGTCTTAGTCTCAGTGAAGGAGGTGTGGCCTATGTGTCTGTTAGTTACAGTGAAGGAGGTGTGGTCTATGTGTCCATCAGTCCGAGTGAAGGAGGCGTGGCCTGTGTGTCTTAGTCCCAGTGAAGGACGTGTGGCCTATGTGCCTATTAGTCTGAGTGAAGGAGGTGTGGCCTATGTGTCTTAGTCCCAGCAAAGGAGGTGTGGCCTATGTGTCTGTTAGTCCGAGTGAAGGAGGTGTGGCCTATGTGTCTATCAGTCCGAGTGAAGGAGGTGTGGCCTGTGTGTCTATCGGTCCGAGTGAAGGAGGCATGGCCTATGTGTCTTAGTCTCAGTGAAGGAGGTGTGGCCTATGTGTCTATCGGTCCGAGTGAAGGAGGTGTGACTTATGTGTCTAGTAGTCTGAGTGAAGGAGGCATGGCCTATTTGTTTATCAGTCCGAGTGAAGGAGGTGTGGCCTATGTGTCTGTCAGTCCCAGTGAAGGAGGCGTCATCAATGCTCTACTCAGGACACACGCGCGCACACACACACACACACATACACACACACACACACACACACACGGGAAATTTCTTACATTAGTGACCATGGTGAGTCCCACCAGGTAACTGATGACACAGATGCCAGCGATGAAGATCTCTCTCCGGTATCCCTTCCTTAGGAGGGATGGGTACAGGTCCACCAGGGAGGTGATCTGACCCTCCACTTCTACAAACTGGCACCACACACACACACACACACACACACACACACAAACATCTGTGAATTGTCTAAACCTTTACTCATGATACATATTTATGCAAAATACACATTTTGCACATTTTAGGAGGTCATGTGATGATGATTTTATTGCACTCACAGCACATGTGCATATGGATAGGTGTGTGTATATATGTGTATATGATGGTTATACAACCCCTTCACAGAACTGCAGAATGGATACTTGATACAACCTCTCTGTGTGTGTGTGTGTGTGTGTGTGTGTGTGTGTGTGTGTGCGCACGTGTGTGCAAAATAGAAGCATTTCACTAGGTGTGTGTGTCTGTGTGTGTGTGTGTCTTTAAAATTACAATGAAATTCGATCTTCTGCAAACACACACACATGCACAGAAAATGCTTCTATTTTGCATACTTTTCTACTTTAATACAACAATTTTCATTAAATATATTACTGACAACAACTTGAGTGAAAAGTAGAATCTTTAAAATATTTACATGATTTTTAGAGTTTCTTAGTATTTGGTACATCCCCCTTTTTTCTTTAATGACAGTATGCACTCAAGCTGGCATGGACTCCACAAGTTTGTGCAAAACCTGATGATATTATTTTTTAGGGGTAATTTCTATATCAAATCTACAGATTTTAGAAATTTTCCTGACTGACCATCTTGGATTTGCTTCATACTTTATGTAAATAATGTCATTGTTTCCAACATGTAGTGTGCAAAGTTTTCATCTTGTATCTTCTTTACTTTCTGAAATATTTACCTGAGACAGTACTTTTGAACTATTCATGCTGGATGCTTGAAATTTTCAGGGATTGTTCTACACGATTAGATGTCTTTAACTTCTAAAATAGTTGCCCACAGTTGCATATTTGTAAAGTTATGGCAAAAAAAAAATTGTATATAAAAATGATTTCATGCTTTGGAGCCCACTATATCTTTACACTGAACCGGATCAATCAGATCTTTTAAATGTTTATATT
>JAOTRR010000033.1:14470010-14486106 GCA_028570945.1 Gogo arcuatus
CAGTAGGTGGATTGGTGGTGCTAAATTACCCCTAAGTATCAATGTGTGTGTGTGTATGGTACCGTGAGTTGAACTGGCATCACGTCCAGGTGTATTCTTGGGAACAGGGTGTGTTCCCAGGAATTATAGTGGATCCACTGCAATCCTGACCATGAAAAAGTGATGACTGAAGATGAATGAATGAATGAATGATGGTACTCGCTGCTGCTCCCACCCACAGAGGGAGCCCTGTGCCACTCTTCACTATTAGACTTTTCTCAAATTTAGAACCCTTAAAGGTTCTTTGTTGGTGGAACCCTCAGTGTTTCCCTATCAGCAGTTGGCTTTTTTGGGAGCTAGGAACCCTTAATTATCCCATGAACCCTCATTTAAAACATATATCAGTGTCATTGATTGGTCACATGGTATATTTGTAGTATGCACAATTAGAAACTTTACACCTCCAAGAGCCTTTGAAGGGACTATATAGATCTGTACAAGAGAACAGGTTCCAATTAGAGCTCGTTTTGAAAGGTAGAACCGTTAAACAACTCCGTAAAGAACTCTCGAGGAGAAGTATTTGGTGCAGTGATGGACTCCGGGATCCCTGGTTTGAACCTGAGCTCAGCGTTTCACATGTTCTCTCTCTCCGTGTCTGTGTGGGTTTCCTCCAGGTTCCTGTCCAAAAGCATGCTGGTAGGTGGATTGACGAATGGTGTGAATGTGTGTGATGTAGATTGGCGTCCCATCCAGGGTGTATTCCTACCTTGCGCCCAGCATTCCCAGGATAGACTTTGAATCCACCACGACCCTGACCTGGATGAAGCTCTTACTGAAGATGAATGAATGACTGCTTACTTTTGTGTAGACTCACTATAGATAAGTGGTAATTAAGGTTCTGATCATGTTCTTGTTCCATTACACAACTTTTTTTTTTTGCCTGAACCACTGGGTTAAACTCAATCTGCAGGGTAATCTGTGTTCATGTGTAGCATACATCATTTTGCCAAATAGCCTAAGGTTCTGTCATTAAGGAGTAATGGCTTAAAGTATTTAATTAATGCTACAGGACACACAAAAACATGGTTCTTTCTCTGAGCTGTGTGTAATAGAGACATGTTGGTAAGCGCTGGAGTCTGCATTCTCTCCAGTCCGGATGTGTTTGGTCTGATGGGGAGTGACTGACTCTGCTGACGCCTCGCGCTCACCGACTTCAGCAGGCTTAAAGAGACAACACCGAATCCGCGCTTAGCCGCGGATTTAAAAATAAACAAAACACAATTTAAAGCTGTGAATGCAGGAATATATGGGCTGGCAGCATCCAAACTCGAAGCTTCAGGTAAACTTGTTTTCATTCTATCCGTTTCTTAAACAGACTAGTCAAAATATTACCAGAAAATACTTCAATCAAAATTCTAGCTAGCTAGCTAGCCCAGGTAGCTAAGTGGCTAAAAACTAACGATGCGACGAGCTGCTTTCCCTCCCCCACCACTCTCCTGCCTTAGGATTGGCTAGTTGTACTCGGAATATGTTCTCTCAACCAATTAAACGCGGCTAGCCGATATGACTAGCCAATCCCAGCACAGCAGGCGGGACTGCCAGCGAACTAGGGATATGAGCTTAGCTGCTATTACCAGTGCTATAAGAAATGGATTATTAGTAGCTAGCATGCTAAGTAGTAAGTTTTAGGTGTAATTGGTTATAGTTTTTTTTTTAATTATTATTTTCAGATACATTAGGATTAGGATTTAATTCACCAGGACGGGCGTTTAGAAGACGATAAATATGTTTGTTTAAGAGATAAGAGGTAAATTTATTTGTGTAAAATTCGTTCAGTTAGCAGTGGTTATCATTTTAGCGCTAACTAAAATGACAAGCCCACTAACTTAGCAAGCTAATGGAGTCCTAGATCATGTTAGATAACCAAATACTGTAGATATAAAGACATCCTTTTATCTTATGGGTTTAACTCCAGCGTCATTAAATCCTGAAAGAAGTGCACACTTCCAAGCTAGAGGCTTAGCTGTGAATATTATATTATTAGTATTTGATGTTGTTTAATTACACAGAAACCGTAATGACTTCTCTCGTTATCAGTCCTAATACATTAACACTCATTTCAGACCTTTTTCAACCGTGTGTTAAAGATCTTAACATTGTTTGGAAATGTTAGTCAGGTTGCTAGGCTCCTTGCTAGGTTGGATAGCCAGTAAGCTAACAGCTATCTTGCTAGCAAAGCTTCCTAGGATTTAGTCTTGACAAGTAACACCATTTAAAGCCATGTCTTGTCTTGTTAGAACCATGTAAGCGTGAGGAGAGATCTCAAAGCATTTATGTATATATTTATTTGGGATATCTATTTATCTAATGCCTAGCTGAATTAAAGAATACAAACATGCATGTTTTAGCAATCACAATAAAGAGTTCTATCTCTTTAATCCAGTTTAAAACTACTCTTGTAGTCAAGTCCAGTCAAATGTCTGTATAGAGCACATTAAAACATTCTTTGCATAATATAGAAGAGGGGAGAATAAAAACTTAAAGTTTAAGGAGGGACAGAAGGACAACTAGATCAGCCAGACTCAAAAACATTAAAAAAAAAAAATGTTTTCAACTTAGATTTACCAGTGTCCCAATGTCGTAAGACCTGTTTTGTCTGAATAACCGAGATGTCTATTTGATATGGCTTGTAAAGCTGTTTTACAGCCTAATGGACAGTTGATTTATTAAATAATTCCAAGCATGTCATTGTATTTACTTTGATCAATCAGGATTACTTGCTTTTATCCTCGTGTTTGACATTTAAAAGCTCTTTGTACTTTAAATTGTAATCGAGTAGTTAGTGCTTCCTGTTAGACGGCACGCCATAAAGTCCTGTTTGTCTGAACAAACTTCTTTTCCGGGCTACGCAGATTCTGTTTGGATTAAATGTGAACTCATAGTTCTTATATACAGTATGTTGTAGTCTAAGTTTTGATTGATTTTCTTTTCTGTTAATAGTGAATATGAATCCTGGCTGGCTAACCCGTTTGTTTTGCTTCCTGGTTAGACTCGTTAGTCAGCACAAACAGACTGCTTGAATCGTGCTTTGAGACAACTCCTGGCTTTATACTTTTGTACACAGAGTTCAAAAATCATGTCTTAGTTTTAGGATGCTTTGTGTTTTTGCGCCATAATTGGAATTGGGATAAAGGTTTAAGAGTAAAGCTGTTTTCACACTGACTCTCGAGTCCGATTTTGGTCCGTTTGATGAAGTGTAAATGCCGTTTTTCGTCCTGATCCCTGGTCTTCTTGAAAATAGCGGTCTGGGGTTCTCTTCAGTCTAGCCGTGGCACGGTCTACATCAGGTGTGGAGCCGTTCACGCTCAGGGACGCATGCCGAGTAGTGCGATTGGTTCAACTTGTCGCATTACTTTCGGGGTCGACTTTCATGATGCCAAGGTTACTGACTTCCACAGACTTTTGGCTGTATAGTGTACATCTGAATATCACAGTTATATGTGCTTATTGACCATCTCATTCTGTTGCTGTTATAATAAGCCCCACTCTTCTGGGAAGGCTTTCCACTCGATTTTGGAGTATAGGGATTTGTGTTCATTCAGCCACAAGAGCATTAATGAGATCCGGCAGTGATGTTGAGCAAGGAGGCTAGTCAGAGTCCCAGTTCATCCCAAAGGTGTTCAGAGGGGTTGAGGTCAGGGCTGTGTGCAGGACACTCGAGTTCTTCCACTCCAGCCTCGGCAAACCATGTCTTCATGGAGCTCACTTTGTGCACAGGGGCCTCTTAGTTCCAGTGAAAGGAAACTGTAATGCTACAGCATACAAAGACATTGTATACAATTGTGTGCTTCTAACTTTGTGGCAAGAGTTTGGGGAAGTACCACATGCCCTACATCTGAAAAAACTCTAAGCGGATGTACCTACCATTTTGGAAACCTGCATTGAATTGAGCTACGGTTCCGAGTCAGTTCTCCTATGTGAACGCAAACCTGTGATTATGAGCCTTGCCCACAAAACGAAACCCAGAAAGTGCAGACAGAAGTGCAGTCGGTACATTTTTTTTTTTTTCAGGCAGTGCTTCCACACATGCAGGGGTTGGTCCATCTGAATCAAACCCTGGTGTGCTTGGTGCGGTTCTTGAGTCAGGTGAGAACACAGCGATCGTTTCGGGTCCGAGAGCGTCTGAGTGAGGTGATCTCGATCGGCTTCTGATCAAACTCGAGTGTGGTTTGATTGCAGGGACAAAGTGAGTCAACTCTGATTCTCACTCAAATGTGCTATTAAACATTTATAAATGCAGACGAAATGCTCAAATGAATTGCACCATGCAATGGAGAAAGAAGAGGGTTGTGGTATTCACTTTTCGTCCATGTCGTCCTGACGGAGCTACGTGTCGGCAGTACATTTTGAATGCACGCAGTTGTGTACAGACAGCAGAAAGATGTCTTTTTCCCGGTTGGTTATCTCTACGCAGCTTTCGCGTCTGATTTACATGAGGCTGAAACCAGCTCATCTTTTCTCACCAGTTCCTATTCCACAATGTAGTGAACATCAAGCCTAAATTGAATAGATTGGAATTTTGTGTCCACACAGTCCTGAAAAAATCAGATCTGTGTCACATTTGCACTGTGTTCACATTAAAGTTGCTTGTAGTTTATCGTTTGTTTGTGTGTGTGTGTGTGTGTGTGTGTGTGTGTGATCTCTGCTACTTTCTTCCAAGCTTTGCGTAACATCTCTATACACCTTAATGAGAGGTCGTACATGATAGGATAAAATACATCTATGTTTGTTCTTCCAATGGTGTATGTCAAACAGTAAAAGGGAACTAATTGCAGGTAGGGACTAAACCTGGGGGGAGAGAACTGAAAAAAACGACGGACAACTCACGCTGTAGGATTGGTCCGAGGAATCGTTCGAGCAATTGATTGGATTTTCAGAAAATAAACTGTCACTTTGTCGCTCACAAGGGTAAAGCGGAAAATCAGATTTGTGGCACTTCAACCCTGAAATGTGAACGTAGTTATGACGTGGTGTCCGTTGTAGTTAAGGGTGGAGCAAGTTGTTTATTAGGTATGTACATTTTTGCATTTTGCAAATGCTTCTTTTTTTCCCTTTTTCTTTTATTTATTCACCTTTATGTGGAGCTGGGGCACACTCATGTCTCGATTGATCTCTTGCTGAGAAACTACCTTTATCTCTTCCGTCACATTCGTCATCACTTGGCAATGGGTGAAGGAGCGCAAAAGGCGTATGATGTATACACACCTGAAGTGTGTCTGTGTACTTAATAGACTGTCAAATAAAGAAAATAATTACCTCAGAATTTGTCTTAATTGCTGCTTGGCCAAGCAATGTCATTTTGTCTTTGATAAATATTTCAGAAGCCCAGAGTGATGTTAAATATTACATGACTCACAGGCACACACATACCGTCTGCTACGAACGTATTGGAACAGCAAGGTCCATTCTTTTGTTTTTGCTATACACTGAAGACATTTGGGTTTGAGATCAAAAGATGAATATGAGATGATAGAATTTAAGCTTTCCTTTCCTGATATTTACATCTAGATGTTTTAAACAACTTAGAACGTGGCACCTTTGGTGGCTGACCACACAATTTTTAGGTGAGCAAAGGTATTGGAACAAATCCTAAGTATATAACACTTAATATTTGGTTGCATATCCCTCACTTGTAATAATGGCATCAAGTGGGTGATCCACTGACATCACCAAACTGTTGCATTCGTCTTTTGTGATGCTTTAACAGGCTTGTAGCGCAGCTTCTTTCAGTTGTTGTTTTGGGGCGGTTTCTCTTTTCATTCTCGTCTTCAGGAGGTGAAATGCAGCTGATTGACCTGTCCAGTCTAAAACCTTCCACTTCTTTCCACTGATGAAGTCCTTTATTGTGTTGGCCGTATGTTTTTGGTCATTGTCCTGCTGCATGATAAAGTTCTTTCCAATTAGATTGGATGCATTTCTTTGTAAATTGGCAGACAATGTTTCTGCAGACTTCTGAATTCATTCTGATGCTACCATCACGAGTTACATCATCAATAAAGAGTAGCGAGTCCATTCCACAAGCAACCATGCAAGCCCAAGCCATGGTACTACCTCCACCGTACTTGACGATTTTCCCTCTTTTCTCAGCTTCAAAATGGCTTGCTTTTCTCCCATAGACATCTCTCTGGTCTTCATGTTGGTTTATCCTTTTTAACAACAAATACAGTTTACACAGATGAAACTCAGGGCTGAAACTAAGAGTAGACATTCAGAGCTATTAAATGTTTACACAGTCACTCTAACAGGACACACCTGGCAACAAGAAACACCTGCTAGTGTGGTGCCATGTTTTAAGTTGTTTAATACATCTAGATGTAAGTACCTGAAATTCTGAGCTATGATCTCCAGTGTATAGTAGAAGCAAAAGAATTGGCCTTGCTGTTCCAATACTTTTGGAGGGGACTGTGCTTTTTCTTGTGCTTGCTGTTCTTTGATAAGGTTGCGAGGCTTAACCCTGGTGACCGTTGGTCGTTTCTCGTGAAGCTGAAGCCATGTTGCAAGTTTGAAGAGTTCCTGCATTACCTGTTTCACTTCTTTTCTTCAGCCATCATCTGTACCTTTGCTCGAGAATCTAGACATGTGCGTTAATTATAGACCAGTCAAAACCTGATTTAGTCGTGTGTAGCAAAAACTTTAAAATATCATCAGTAACAGAGGTGTGGCTTGTGTTTATTCCTTTTTGTCATTTTATATGTTGGGTATTTTGCTTTGTGTTTATTATTTATTCAGAAATTAACCTCTGAGTAGTTTGTGTTCCGATAGTCATGGCAGATACAATACGTGTTGATGATATGGCAAAACTAACTAAACTAAGTATATCTCAGTGTTGGAAGATATTTGCTGACGTATATATGATCATGATCTGGATAATGAGATTTGAAGAAGAAAGCTGTTAAACACTGGGTTGAAAAATTTCAGTTTTATAAATCTGGATTATTTAACATAAAAAAAAAAAATCTGATTTGACTAAACACATGGTCGATAAATGGAGCCGATTATTTGCTTATTACTGTGAGTAACACCGGGCATGTTCTGTTGTAATGAAGATACCTGTGATACTTTCAGGAAAGTGTCACGTAAGTAAGGAATAAAACACGTGCTGTTATAGGAAACTAATCAGCGTTGTGAAGTAGAGTTACTGTTTCTACCTCAGCGATGTCCCGAAGTGTTTTATTCCTCTTACACCACAGTAATTTGCCAACGATTACGCAAACTGTATTTATTAAAGGACAGTGTCATACTTTTTATCCATTTATAGTTACATTTAATGTCATGGAACATCCATGAAACAAGTTAGTTCCTTTTCTCAGTTACGTTATAGCTGCCATGGAGAGTTGTTCCGTCACCAGCCTAGCCGTTAGAAATCGCCGACGCTGGAGACTCCTTCCATAACTCTTAAATGAGCGTTTCCTTACAGAAAGTGATTATACATTTTACTTTGTTAAATATCAACGCTCGGGTCCCTGTGTAATTTATTACTATAGAAGAAACACTGACACATTAGAATATGACCTGTGATTTGAATTACAGCCTGCTGCTGTTGTTGGAAATTAATCAACACTATCGAGAATCAAGAATTAAACTGCACTGTGGTGCAACTCAGTTTACCGGAATATCAATATCGAAAAGAAATCCTGATTAAAATGTTTGGCAGTACTCCTTATTTGAAGATTTATGTGCACTAGAGACTCTGTGCGTGTGCGCATGTGGTGTGTACTGTATGTATACTGACTAATATGTGAAGTTCCTGTTAAGTATTGTGTGGGGTCTTTGGGCTAGCCACAGAGCGAGGAAAGTTGAAAGCTGATACTTGCACTGGTTACTGTTACAGTGTGCTTTCACATGTGCAGCGTGTTGTTCATTTGAAATGAACCCTGGTGTGTTTTCCTTCTTTACGCAGGTGAGGACGCACTCCTGTTCAGATCGAAACAACCGGTCCGAGAGCGTCTGAGCGAGCTGGTCTCGTTCTTGTTCCTAGTGAACTCTGGCACGGTTAGATTTCAGTAAGAAAGCGATTCGAATCGACTCGCCTGCGGGAAGTGAATCAAACATGATGTGTGTTTTGGGTTGCAGCATTGTTTTGTTTTGTTTTTTCTTTAAAGTAGATGTGAGCTGCTAAACTGAGCCAGAGCACAGAGCTGTAGAGTGTGTGTTCTGGAGATTTAGACTGATGAGCAAAAAAAGAGAAAATAAACACTGGATTTGATATTTTAAATGAGTCATTTATATTATATATAAATTATCTAGTCATTTATTGAGCCTGGACTCTGTTCTCTATGCGCGGGTGATTGTTTATATTAAAAATTATGAATATTTTTTTTTTCTGTTACCACGTTTCTAACCAATGAAAAGTTTTTTGCTTTTTGATTTGTTGTAATTAACATATCTAAACATATCGAAGTATGAATTTCGCAGTGATTCATACTCTGCAAATGGATAAATGGGTGAAATGTGAACGCTCTCATAGTAAACATTTAGTTACTAATCAGTCGCAGTTTTGTCAACAGGACATCAGGAACTAATTGTAGATCTTATGTTAAATTTGTGCAAACCCGTGACCCACTCTGATGAGTACAGGCTCTACTCCGGGACTTTGGGAGTATGGTGAGGTTGTTGAACCCGATATGAGCGTTGCTTGGCTTGTAATTTGCGACCCTTCTGTTCCACGCTGTAAAATCCCATGACCGGTATGCACCTCGTTTTCAGTTTGTCTCGTCCCAGACTAATAAATGCTTCCATTCCTGAGACATCTTGTGTTTTTCTGAGACAGTGCAGTTGCTACTCGGTCACTTGACTCTTTTATTCTAGCTTGACTTCATGAAAACAGTCTAAATCTGTTTGTTTTCTCTGGCGAGTGTTAATCAGCAATGCTAATATCTTCCTCAGGCTAGTCTGAACACTCCAGTGGATTAGCGTCCATGCAGAGGTGATTTATTTATCAGGTTTATGTAGCGGCTGTGGATTTAATATTTTGTATAACTTTGTAGTAGGTGGTCTGTACTTTGGACTGTGTGCAGATTTTACTCTAGGCAAGAAATGCATTTCTTCTACTAATTCTACTAATGTAAAGCTTGTTTTTGATGTCTTACAGATATCTAGTGGAGAAAGAGTATATCTTTATCACATGAACCATCCCTGTTGTCATCGCCTCTGCTGTCTGACGTGGACATGAAGGTTTTTTCCATCGAATGACTTGGAGGAAGCCATGTGGAGTCCAAGTGGCCGTTCAGCGGTGGCCGATTGGATCCAGTAGCAGGAATTGTGTGCGAGTGTGTGTGTGTGTGTGTGTGTGTGTGTCAGTGAGTGTGTGTGCGAGTGTGTGTGTGTGCGCGTGGGTGTGTGTGTGGGTGCATACGGGTGTTTTTGGTGTGTATGCTTGCACATGCCTCAGTCAGGCAGTAATGTGCTACACACACCGATGAGAGGAGCCGTGAAGGATTAACGTGACGTGTACACCTCTGGATTCAGCCATAAAAGGTGTGATTTGTGTACAGATTTATATCTCTGACCCGCCCTCCCTGCTAGACCTCTGGCCCTTGTTTTAGCGCCTCTCTGCTTTGCATGGCCGGCGAGTAACCGTGGAGAGGCCAGGGTACCACAAGCTTATGGATTTTGATAAGAGAGGTGGGAGGGCAGACGCCGACGAGGGTAGGAGGATGTCCAAGCCGGGCGGGGGGAGGCCTGGGCACACTAGCCGGGGCACGGGCGGGAACTCCGGCGTCCTCATGGTAGGACCCAACTTCCGTGTGGGAAAGAAGATCGGCTGCGGGAACTTCGGAGAGCTGCGGCTCGGCAAGAACCTCTACACCAACGAATACGTGGCAATTAAACTGGTAAGGGAATGTAACATCTGTCTCATTTTCAGCCTCCACTCCAGCTAGTGATTGTATCCTGACGGCATTTTAACCACATTTGCAGTCATACAGGACTCCAGTCAGGTTTCTGTTATTGTGTGTAATATGCAAAATACTTGACAAACAACTTCTTGTATGCCTTTCCAGGTCACTGTGCAAGACGACTTCCTGATAAACGCACTCACAATCATGAATCAATATGACCGCTTGCACCGTCAACAGGAAATAAAACATTTCACTGCTTTAAAGGGTTCATTAGTATAGACACATGAGTTGGTGGAATGTATAACCCTGAATAAATCCTCTGAGAGACATGAATCTAGCCAGATGCATCTCTTCAAACTGTTGCTCATGCTGCATCACAGGGCAATGTAACACACACTGAGGAAAGTGCTATCTGCCCTCTTCCTCATACATGAGCTCAGACAGACTCACAATTGGCTAGGGGCACAGTATGAGTTTTGCTCTTTCTCTTGGCACAGATGGGATTCGAACTTGCAATCACCTGGCGATGGTGCACCACTCATGAGCCTTAAAGAATATCTCATGGCTGAAATGTTTATTAGAACTTAAAACTTTATTAGAAGCAAACAAGAAGTTTTTACTTGCTCAGTGGATTGTTAATAATTTGTCCACCTTTTTCCACTGGTTTGGTACTCCAGCGATCCTCGTCTTTCTTGATTACAAAAATCGACTATTTTTTAAAGGGATTTTAGTCGGCAAATTTGGCTCCGAGAGACGACTGGATTTAGTCTTGTATATGATCTGATGTAAATAATACTCACACCTGCTGCAACTGGATTTAAATCTGGTTTGTTTTGAGTGCATTTACACCTGTGCATAAGCTCTAATTCTGGCCTTCAAAAGTGCAGTGTCCATTTTGTTTTGAACTTCCATGATGGACAAATAGACACTGTGTGTGTGTGTATGTATATAATATAAATAATAGTAGTTTTCTTTTAATTATAGATCTGTTATGTTCTGGTGTATAATCATCAGTTTCTTTTGGGGGAAAGACGAAACACCTTCGTTATTGCGTAGACAAGCAGGTCTCATAAAACATCAGGTTTTTCTATAAACATGACTCGAGTGTTATTTGGAAATGTAAATAGACAGAAGAAACCATGTTTACTGCACGAGTGACTCACTGATTTCTTTCCTCTTGTCATGTGTACGTCGGTGAGGTAGGAGGAATGGAGGTAAAGTTCAGAAACATCTTAGTGGGCGATTGCAAACCTTGCAATAAATTACCTGCACGCCTCTCAGGGGTTGAGTAGGAATTGAGACTGAAGTGTGTGTGTGTGTGTGTGTGTGTGTGTGTGTGTGTGTGTGTGTGTGTGTTTGTAGTTTTTTGTAGCTGGACCGGTTTATAGTGCATCACTTGTAATCGGTGAAAGAGTTACAACAGTCTGTTGTAAGTGGAAGTGATGCGCGTCAGCTGAGTTCTAACGAAAAGGGATCTGTGTACAGAACAGTAACGCATTGACTAACCGGTAGACGCTAGAACACCTTTCGCTGTTCATGTACTCTTCCCTATTTCTGAATATTTATGTATTTAAATTATTTAAGATCTACTTTTCCTAATAGAGCATGCCTTTCTAAAGGACTCTTGTAGCTTGATGTAGGACAAGGCCTCTAAATATATCCATGCCATGTCATTTATTCAGTGCTTAATTTTTAGATTTTAGATGAATTTAGATACTCAAATTTCACATTACAGTTTAAGATGCATGGCCTAGTATGTTGCCAAATTGTCGCAGATTGTTGAATTGTTTTTGGAGTATTGCTAGCATCGAAAATGGTGACTTGCTACTTGGCACAGAGGACTCTGAGAAGGGTGAGCCGGCCCCTTTAATGTTCGCGTCAAACATCACACCAAGAATGGGGAAAATTTTGGCTGTTTGAGTATTTTAGAAATCTCCTGGGGGTTTCACGTACAACGGTCTCTAAAGTTTGCACAGAACGCAGCGAAAAACAAAAAATACCCACTGAGCGGTATTTCCTCAGAGCGGAAACACCATATCGATGAGAGAGGTCAGAGGAGAATGGCCACTGGTTCGAGATAAGTTCTCAAATAAGCACTCTTTACAACCATGGTGAGGAGAAAAGCATCTCAGAACGCACAAGCTTGAGCTGCATGAACAAAAATGGCAGAACAAGGCATCGGGTTGAGATCCTGTTGGCCAAAACCTGGAATCTGTTTAGTTTCAGTCACTGACATGAATTGTTCCGCATTCTGATTGGCTAAGGACTTCCTGGGCTGGAAAAACACAATCTGACACTTTCTTAGAAAAGTGAATAATGAATTTATAAGTAGTCCACCGCTGTGTTATGTAACATAGTATGATATCAAATGGTGTCACAGGTGTGATTTCTTGTAATTGTAGTCATTTCAATTCCATATTACAACTTCATGATCATTAATACCGGCCCGTGCCTAGTGTCGTTAGCTTGATCACGCTGACAAAGCGCTGTCCTTCAGTCGTAAACTCGTCCTCTGAAATACGAGCATGAATGACGACCGCACTTTAAGGAGGTAGGTGTCCGAAATCCATTTTTATCTCCAGGAAGCTTTGCTCCGCTGCACTAAACGCCAACTAAACATGGCTACGAGATGTTGGATTGGGTATTGTCATCTATTTAGTGAGCTTCATTCACTGCTCTCATGCTGTGTGTGTTTGTGTTAAGGGTTTGGGTTCTGATATTCCTCCTGATTTTTCCCAACTACTTAACAGTTCGTATAGGTTAAAAGGCTACTTAATATTTTATTGCCTGGCGAGTTTTATTGGAGTCGTATAAAGCTGTGTGTGTTGTGGGAAACGGCCGTCAGGGAACTTGGCATCGGAGCGGGATTTTCACTGATAGTGTGTTCTCTGATGCACACTCGCACGCACTCCTACACACTTACAGACCTCGCCTAACAGAGGAGGATATAAATGTTATTCCTGTGTCACACTTCAGTATCAATGTGTGTACGTGTGTGTGATTTTAGATATTTTACAAAACGTTATTATAACGGAGTTATACTTGCTTTTAAATACATGGACACGAACACATTTTTAGTATAAACACTGACTTTTTTTTTGTTTGTTTGTTTTTTAAATAATGGTTAGTGTTAGGAAAAAAAAAACATCCTGTATCCTATAGTATTGGGAATCTTCTCTTGCCTCATGATTCAATTCTAATTCAAGGGGTTATGATTCAATTCGAAAATGATTCTTGATTCATCTTGTTTACTCAAGATTTCGCAGCGTCATTACGGTCGTTTATGTGAACAAATGCCAGGGTAGGATATCGCACCTCAGGTACAGCGAGCGCGGTTCATTAAAACGAATGCATCGTGGTCTGAATTGCGAGCACGCAGAGATGTTCGCGAGTGTTGAGTGAGCAGTTCAAGTGCACTTTTCTCTTGAGTCAGATAGATTTTTGGAAACTTTGAGGATGGAGATAAGACACATGTTCCTACAGCCTCTCAACCAATCACCTTTCGATCGCATTCAGAACGCCCAAAATGGCGCGATGTTTCTACTGATGTAGAGCCGTTCCTTTAAGGTGCCGGGTAAGGTTAAGCTGATGTTCTTGCTACATGGAGTGCATTTCCTGAGTGCGGTGCTTGACTTCAGTGTTCGAACAGCTGGACCCGTATTTATAACATGCTCCATTTAGCGAACTCAGAACCTTAAAGAAGCTCTGAGATTGCTGCAGTAGGAGCAAAGGTGAGAGTCGGTGTCACGCTCATCTCTCACACACGAGCTAGCGTCACACTCGTCTCACGCCCACTTGTGTGAAATAAGGAAGAAAAGAGGCACAGTCTGCAGCCAGAGAGAGACGCACAACTGAAAGGTCGTCTTTGTTTTCCACTTCTCATCAAGTCTGGGTTCAGCTGCGTTCGTTCTCACAGCGAGAGAGACTGAGTGCCGAGGACGACAGGAAATTGTGTGCGTGTGCAAAACACCCACTTAAACAGAAGATCCCAGTTGTGTAATGCTTCCAAAGAGCTACGTTGTTGTAATGTGAGCGTGTTGCTTTGTTTGGTGTGTGTGTGTGTGTGTGTGTGTGTAAACGTATTGGTTTGTTTGGTGTGTGTGTAGGACCCAGAGATCCTACCCTTGCTCTCTGTTAGCCTGCTCATCTCTCTTCCAGGCTTGTGACACACACAGTCAGCACGTACTAGACCCTCTCTCCCTTCATTAGTCTTTCACTCCTTACGTTTCTTCCCTTCCCTGTCTCTCTCTATTGATTTCGTCCTCTACTGCGTCAGCTGGATAGATGGATAGAAGGCTAGATGACTAGATTAGACTCAGCCATTCAGACGTCGGAGATGAAGCGCTGACGTGATGGACAGCGTCTGATATGAAACTGAAAATGAACGCGGGGAAAATAGCAGAAATATCGCACTTCGGTTTTTCTCTCTTATGTTAAAGGCACAACATAAAGAGACGTCGTGAAAGTAGTCGTCGGTATCATGATCAGTTACAGTACATCGCGATACACTTCAGACATGGCACAGGTAGAAACGATTTGTTTGCGACAACAGAAATCCACACCAGCTGAAGGTACTGAGGGTGCCAATAATTCTGGAGATGGCTGAAAGGAAACTTGTGATCAAATCCTGTTTCCTGTTTTTCTTTTCAGTGTTATTCTCACCCGGTTCAGATTTGTTCAGTGACTAGAGTGACGTGTCAAATCAAACGCTTTACAAATACAGCGCTAACACTGAGAAAATGTCGGCCATGTGGACGTTAGACAGCTGATTTGCAAAAGGACTCGATGGAAATGTGCTGTAATGTCAGGACTGAGAACGAGCGCAAACTCGTGCTGGAATTCAGGAGTTGAATGTGGAGCTGTAATCGTGTTTCAGCACTGATTATAAAACTTTACATTATGGGGTGGAGCAGCGTTAGCATTGGAAATGCTATTTATAACTGTAAACAGTGTCTTTTGTGTGACCTACAGCTTCCCTGAGTCATGCTGAGTCACTGGAATTTTACAGTATTCCAGTAACGTCTTAACCAAGAGCCGTTTTCCAGTTATCTGGAAAGACGTGACCTCGAAAAGACAGCAGGTCCGGCTGCAGGTCAGATCACATTCTAGTACGTTATGGTTGCTATAGTAACACGGTACACAGGGACACTCGACATAATCGGATTAAAATATGAATGGAATTGTTGGTATCTGTAAGGAGACGTTTGTTTAACATTTACCGAAGGAGTCTCCAGAAACAATCACAAATCTTTCAGCTTTGCGGTTTCTCAGTAACATGATGAGCTTTTTTTTTTTTTGTCTTGTCTTATGATCATTAAGAGGGAAATAAAAAAGAGAAGCTGCTGAGGAAACAACTGTTTATAAAAGGAGCTAACTTGTTAACAGCATTACATGTAATTATAAACGGGTAAAAAGTATGACGTGTCATTCTTTAATTAATAGAAAAATATGTTGGCAAAGGAGGAGTAAAACACTCCAGGACATGCTGCTATAGGAAAATAATCATCATTATTATCATATATTCTCAGATGTGATGTTTTAATCCTTATTTAAAGGTGCATTAGGTAAGATTTGTTTAAAAAAAAAAAGAAAGAGTCTCTAATGGTTAAATGGATGGAGCTGAATAAGATTTGGAAATATATATAAAATATTACTCATTGACCCTGCCCCCATTTCCAGTCATGTCCTCAAAGCTCTGCCCACAACACTTACGGTGGTTCAGCTAGAGTTAGCATTAGCAAGGACTGTCCTGACACCAGTTTCAGGTGCACTCGTTGGAGGCGTGACTGTAAAATGATGGACAAGAGGCCAATCCAAATACAAAGAGAGATTCTGGATCAGAAGGCAGGTTTCCTGTTCCCCCCCCCCCACCTGTAATACACTTGTTCTGACTTGATTTTGATTATTTAACAATTATTTGCTGAAGGTGAAGTGAATATCGGTGAATAATAACCAAGACGAAGTCGCGGTTATTATTCACTGATATTCACTGAACCTGAGACGGATAATTGTTTTAGTATAAATACACAGGTGGTTTTTTTTTTTGTTTTTGTTTTTTTTAAATTGCATTCAAAGAACCCATTTATTTCAAACTTCGAAAGCGGCATGCAAATGTAATAAAGGCGCGCAGACTTGTCACTTATCAATGCCGTCTCACATAAAGTCCTTTGTTTTGAAATAGATAAATCACAATTCCACCTTACCTTTGAATAGTTTTA
>JAOTRR010000033.1:14567970-14578208 GCA_028570945.1 Gogo arcuatus
CATATATATTGTGATTTTGATATCATATCACCAAACCATTACTTACAGCATCCTACTATGTTGTGGTTTCTATAGTAACAGTTTACACAGGGTGTATGCACAGAAACAGATCGTATATTCTTTATATGGTGACGTTATTCTGCAAGGAGACGCTTATTTAGCATTTTTGGAAGGAGCCTCCAGTTTCGGGAAAGTCTTCAGGACGCTGCTAAGAGGAGCTAAGTTGTTTCGCAGATGTTCCGTGACATTAAAAACGGTTATAAATGATGATGTTTAATAAATAAAAAACAGGGAAATTGGGGGTTAATGGTCACTCTGCTCCTTCACACCTTCATCATTGATTTTATATACTTATTGGGTGTGAGAGGACGAGGATGTGGATAGTCTTTATGTCCTTGCTTTAATCAGGTATGAGCTATTTTTAGTGCATTTTGAATTTTCCACACACACACACATGGTGTGGTCAGAGTTTAAGAGCTGCTTAAAAATGCCTCAGTCTCCTTCCTTCTCTTTTTCCGACTAGTTCCCTAATAGAGCTGCACAAGGATGAGTGAATTAGCGTTAATGCGAGGTTTGGTCTTTGCTAATAGCGAAGAACTGTAATTAAAGCTTTGTTAAGTCACTAAAAGCAAACATCTCCAGCTACAGACAATGTAGCACAGTAAATAAGTTTGTCAGCAAATCACGGAAACTCCCGTCCATCGCGTTATGACTGTAGATTGAAGGTACTTTCCTGGAACGGCAGTTAATGATCGCAATCTCAATCGCAATATACAGCTGGATGCAAAGGTTTGCATCCTCAAGGGGTTTAAGGGTGAAAAAATGTGTAGTGCTTCAATTTTTACAATTTATTTATTCAATAAATAGAAAGAAATAAAGTGTGTTATAAAAATCTGAAGAAGACAGCGTACAACATCTGATGTGTGTATGATAACAGAACTGTCAACAAGAGGATATGAAAGAAAACCATCACGCTCGCTTTTCCTCCTCGCTTTGGATTTATTTGGCGAGACACGTTCACTCAGGTGGAATCCAAACCCGCTTTTGGAACACGTCCCGTGTTTTATGTGTTTTATTCCTCTTATACTAAAGCAATTTGCTAACTTTAATACACATTGTACATTTTATCCGTTTAGAGTTACGTTTAATGTTGTGGAACGTCTACGAAACGTTGTTTCCTGTTCTCATTTACGTTAAAAGCGTACGTTGTTGCCTCGTCGGCCTTTCTCGTTTTTCTTTTTCTTGATGTTAATAAGACAAAAACCTGCAGCATGTTACTGAGACAAATTCTCCATCCTGAAGACTTTCCTGCGTCGGGAGACTTAAAGCTAAAGTTGCATCACTGACACTCCTTCCACAAATGTGGTGTTAGTTGTTACTTGAGAAACGATGACATATTAGAACTAGTGCATTAATATAAACTTGTGATGTTTTGGTGCTTTGGTGCTGGAACTACTGTCAGAGCTGCTGTTATTGAAGAGTAATCAACACCTTCATGACCAATCAGCATCGAGAATTCCAGAGTGCTGTTGTTCTTTGGATATTATCATCATTCATTTGAATAACATCCCGAAGTATTTCTCGTGTTCTTTCTAAGCAGAGTGCCGTGTAGTGAAGAATATGTAGTGTGTATCTGCAGCAAGCAGAGTGTAGTGAATTATGTGACTCTGCCCTCCTCCTCCTCCTCCTCCTCCTCCTCTTCTCTGAGTGTGTGTGTTTGTGTGTGTTTGTGTGTGTATCTGGGCTGCAGCTGGCCCAGTCGGTGCTGTAATGGAGACTCTCCAATACTGCAAGATAAGCGACTGGCCTTTTTTTCCGTCGACGTTAATGGTGAGCGCCCGAGGGAGCTGCATCTGAACCGTGAGCTTTCCGCTGCGGGGAAACTTCTCAAGTCTGTAGCGTAGGGGGCGGGAGAAAACACTGTACATCATCTGCTTTATGTGAGTCTCGCCCATACCTGAGTCAAGTCGCTCGCTCTGACTCGCTCAAATGTATGCACAGGCTTTAAACAGACCTTCTATGTTGAATTAATTGAAACAGATAGAAGTGTTATACATAATTCTGAAAACGATATCCGAGCAAAATGTAAATGTATGACAGAATATACAGAACAATACAATAATATACGTTACTATATAACACAAAGCTGCTTTTATTTAGTATGTACTTGTAAAACTATACTGTGATATTGTAATAATGTAATTTGTATTGTATATAGTTATATAATAATAATAATAATAATAATAATAATACCTTTATTTATATAGCACTTTTCAAACCAGGCAGCACAAAGTGCTTTACATCATGATAAAAAATAAAATATAAGTAAAGGCATTCCAGAAAAATGTCTAAATAAAAGGAAAAGAATGATAATAATTAAAAAAAACGGTAAGATAGAATAAAATTTTTTTTTAAATAAAACATGAATAAAAAAATTAAGAAACAAAATAAGAAATGTGCAAATTACAAATGACATTATATTATATTCAAATAAAGGAAAAGCTAAAAAGGAAAAAAAACTAAGATATAAAGATAGGGTGTAAAAATATATCACTGTATGAAGGACTTTACTTGATTATTATACTGTAATGATGTACAATAACTGATTTTAAATATATCATTTATCATATGTCATATACCATATTATGCAGCTATATTTTAATACTCTATTTCTAGCATTGAGCTGTGTTTTAGAGTATGTAACTAACAACACACTCCAGACCGTGCAGTTATAAGCACAACTCATGCGGCACGATGCAAAGCGGACCTTGAAACTGATTCTTTTTGCTTTGAAGTGTGTTGTTCCTCTTATACCACAGCAATTTGCCAATTATTACAGTGCTGAATTTATTACTCAACGTCACATCTTACATTTTAACGGTTTCTCATTATGATTAAATGTTGTAGAACGTCCACGACACACGTTCTTGTTCTCATGTGTCATTTTATGGAGGACCCAGAAAGCGTAAACTTCTCTGTCCTGAAATTTTGCGACCGTTACAAAGCGCTGACACCCGAGACTCCTTTCGTAGACGTTAAATAAATGTCTCCTAACCAAAAAGTCAACAATTATACATTTTTCTTAGTTGAACAACAAAATGTTTTTTTCTTAAATCTGTTTATTATTAGTTTTAGATTATGTGGAGTGTCGGAGCTGTTACTATAGAAACAGTAATGTGCGCATTGATATAAACCTGTCGTTCGACGAACTACTTATGACCAATCAGATTCGAGAATTCACATCCACAATATTAAATGTAACTATAAATGGATAAAAAGTCAACATTTTGTTCTTCACATAGACAAAATAAGAGAAATAAAACGCTTCAGGACATGCTGTTATAGGAAAATATTTCATTCAGGATGGCAACAGTGACTGTCGTTGATTATTTTCCTGTAACTGCATGCCCTGAAGTGTTTTATTTTTGGACAGCTACATGCGTATATGACAACTGTAGCAATATTGTGTCCTCACAAGAGAAAATTTCTTTTCAGGAACTTTTTTTTTTCAACTTTTATTGGTTGCTACTACACGCAGTATTAATCAGACTACACTTGGTTGTGTGTAATGTATTGTCTTATTGTACGTATACATGTATACCTTTAAAGGTTCTTTAACTTTTTTGAACACTGGAAATTGTTGGCACACTGCATTCTTTCTTTGCAAAGTATATGAGAGATTTAAAAAAGACACAGAAACAGAGTTCACGGTCTTAATGGCGTCCCGCTGGGTTTCATGTGCTATTGTTCATTGTTCGGCTGGCGCAGAACTGAGTAATGGCCTCCAGCTATGTGTTTAATTTTGTTTCTCTGCTGCTTGAAATGGCGTGAAACCTGTTGCGTACCTGCACGCCCAGCCAACCACGTGTGCTTATCTGCGTTTAGAACACGCCGGCTGTTTATGCGCAGCCTCAGGACTCTCAATGAATTGGGCTGTGTTATCAAAAGTTCCCACTGCTTCCTCTTTCCCTGGAGTCTGATACCAGCCCTGTCATGTATCTTCACTGGAAACCTGTGTAAACATCGAAATGCTTATCTAGGCTAATCCATCGCACAAAAGGACACTAACAGAAATGGGCGGCGAACAAACATGTGTCCCACGCTTGGTTTTTGTGAGCTTAGAGTGTGTCAACACCAGCGTGTGAGGAGTCGTTTGGAGATGCTCCCACATGGCCGAGCTGAGCGTGTGGATGTGTAGAGGCTCGTCAACGGCAGCTGGTGGCAGAAATCAGCCTCGGAGTGTTGAGGCAAAGCTGCGTCACATTAAGGCTAGCTGTCATCACTGTGCCGATGATGAAACAGACAGGAAAGTAGAGTTAAAGATTCAGATTCGTGCAGTGGCATTGCGTCCATAGTGGCAGGTAGCGCAGAGCCGTTCAACAAATTTTAATCTTCATAAAGACCTCATTAGCAACTCCGTACGTTTTAAATTCATTTTAAAGACTAATCACCTTTCTGACTGAACAAAGATTTTAAAAATATGGCTATTTATCAGATATAAAGAGACCCACTGAGGCAGGAATCAGGATGGCTTTATGTTGTTGGTTTTCACCTGCGCATTACGGGTTGACTCTAAAAATGTACTAGGTAGTAGCCCATAGCATGATAGCATCAAGTGTGATAACCTCTCAAAATCTACGCTCATGAACCTCTTTTGGATTCCTGAATTCCTCCTGAGAATGATGGGTGTATCCCAGGTACTATCCTCTAGCGCAGGGATTTTCAACTACACTTTAAAATAAGCAACTACAGTCAATAATATTTAACTATTAGTGATTTTCTTTGGTGGTGGTGTTACCATGTTTGACTAGCATTACAAAAGCCGTATTGTTTGCTTATCAGATCAGAAAGGTAAATAAAATGAAAAATCTGTGAAAACCCTTACTTTCTGAGAGAATGTCTATAGCCTTGTAGCTAGTCTCTGGACCGATGAGCTTTCTTCAGCTAAGTAATTTGCTAAGTAAATGCACATGATTGGATAAAACACAATGGAGAATCTGCTAAAGAAGCTGCAATGATTCGTATTTATGTCCAAACAGGATATAAATCAGATAAAAATCAGTCAGGTTTCCGTTCATCATTGTATCAGTTCAGCGAAATATTTTTATTGTATTTATTATTTTGTCACTTAGTGAAATTCGATTTTTTAAAATTGACGACATTCGGAATACAGCCATAAATTTTGAGATGACACAAAGAGTACTAGCTCTTTTTTCCCTCCCTCTCGCTCTGTTTCTGAAGCATGTGGCCCACGCAGTGGCGCTGAGCCCAGACATGAGTTAAAATCTTTTCGCACAAACATGTCTCCAAAACAAAGAAATATTACAGTTGGATTGCTGGGGGATGTGGTGCTATCAATCTGCTGTGTGATAAAGGGCACAAGCTCTAGTTTTGACTTCTAGAACAACATAAATATCCTGTCAGTTCGCTTACTACTCACAAAAACACACACAAACAGCGTGAGGGGAATGAGATGCATGCTTTATTGACAGGTTTGTGATAGTATCATAATATGCGATTGTATGACGGATCAGACTTTTCTAAAAGCATGTACAGTAATTATGTAATAAATAGTTCAGTGAAAAATCCCAGCTGTATGATTTCTCTTTGATTTGAGTTAATTTAGTCAATAAAGTTTGCTTCTTGGAGCAACAAGATGAACTGGAGGTTTGGAGGCA
Source organism: Gogo arcuatus (assembly GCA_028570945.1). Classification (NCBI taxonomy): domain Eukaryota; kingdom Metazoa; phylum Chordata; class Actinopteri; order Siluriformes; family Anchariidae; genus Gogo; species Gogo arcuatus. Next base: position 14,573,649 of record JAOTRR010000033.1, read on the forward strand.
GTATTGCTAAGTGATGGTTTTTGGGTGAATGTAAGATTTGAAGGACGTTAAACTGGTAGGTGTACACGTCCTTTACTTTTCCTTGCATTAGAACAAGAACAGAAGAAGTAAGCTTAGCTAAATGTCTAATCTGTGCTAAAACTTGGGGTAGGATTATCCCTTTGTTTATTTATTACCTCCGCCAACTTTGTTGGAGGAAGTTATGTTTTCGCCTCCGTTTATTTGTTTTTTTTGTTTGTCTGTTACCAACGTAACTCAAAAAGTAGTGAACAGATTTTGATGAAATTTGGAGGAAAGGTGAGCCATAGATCAAGGAACAATTGATTAGATTTTGATGCATGTCCGGATATGTATGTGGATCCAGGATTTTTTTTGTGTGGATATTCTAATATGTGGCTTGGCAGAGGTATGCACTCTACCAAATGCCCTTCTAGTTTGTTTGTTTATTTATTTATTTATTTATTTATTTATTTATTTATTTATCATGTAGCTCTTGAACTCAACTAGAAATGTAAGCTGTGTATGGACAGCTTCATTTCAGCACCAGAAGCGCTAATCTAGCTGTAGCATTTCCCACTTGTGACCCCTTGTTACGGCGATATGCGAGACCCTTGAAAACGTCACCTTTCTGTGCTTTTCGATAAAAAGATTCTGCAGTCAGGTTGAATGACGCATGACGTGAAAGACGTCGATTTATTTCTGGTGGCAGTTTTTTATTTTGTGACGTGTTTATTCAAGTGACCCTGTGAATTCTCAAAAATGGAGGAGCTGATTATTATTAAGTCGCACTCACATATGACTTTGCCTCTTAGATTTCTTACTGTTGCTTGGCGCATGTCTGAAAAAAAAAATAGCCATCTCTATATGCTGTTCTAGGAAGGGGCCAAGTGGGACCACTATGTATACAGTATATTTCTATGTATACAGCTTGATTACTTTCTAGTTGAAACCCCAAGGCACGATTGACGTAACAAGTGAGATAGCGAGTGCTAGCCATCTTCTCCACTGTACATGAAGGATTTTCTGCACATTCAGCAGAATTTGAAACAGGGCTAAAAGGCTAGAATGAGTGTATAATTATTGACGTGGGTACGAATCAGGGATCATTCCAAGGAAAGTGGGCCCTGTTGCTCTTCTTCTCATCCTTCTGTTTTCTTCATGTTGACCTAACCATGTCTAACGTGCTCGTTCGTTTCTGTGGTGTCTTCTTATGCGAGGCGGAAAAGCCTCGGGGCAGAACACAGTGTGCCTATTCATGTCGGGCGAGGCTTTATGGTGACACTTTAAGTGCATCCCATTGTTTGCTTTGCTGTGTGTGGAGGTATGTTTTTCTTCCATCCTGCAGAAGACAAGCGCACATGTTGACACAAATCAACAGACGTCAGCAGCTGAAAGGCATGGAGAGCATGCAGGGCAGAAGAGAGGTGTGTGTGTGTGTGTGAGAGAGAGAGAGAGAGAGAGAGAGAGCACATTACAGGCCCAGACAGAGATCTGTAAGAATTAGCGTCGTAGCTCAGCAGTGCAGTGTTGTAAATGGAGGAGGACGTCAATGCTGAGCTGTGACCTTATCTGACTGCTATAGCAGAACTATCTCTCCTCTCCTCTCCTCTTCTCTCCTCTCCTCTCCTCTCCTCTCCTCTCCTCTTTTTATTGCCTCATAATTTAATCCATCACTGACTTCCATATTTACTTTCCTACCTGTGCTAACACTCTGAACGTTCTGCTAATAGCAGAGCTTTTAAACTTTATCCCTCTACTCAGAAATGTCATTTGTAAATGCAAAACTCACTTTATTTTGCTAATTCTGATGACATAGATACATGTTTTGTTACTTTAGCCCTAAGTCCCTTCGAGCAGTGCTTGAATCTTTTAAAAATAATAATAATAATAAAAAAAAAAAACAGAGACTTTCAGGAAACCTTTACCCACAGAACCAGTATGATTAGCTATCCTGCTAGCTAATGTAACTCATGTGAGGGAGAAATGTTTGCTAGCAGTTAGCCCACTAGCTAACTAAGCTAATGTTTTTTTGTTTGCTTGTTTGTTTGCTAGTCACTCAAAAAATCTTTTTTTTTTCATAGAATGAGATGCTACTTGTGTCTCTGTGTGACAAATATAAGCTACTAGCAGTTAATTAGCTGGCTAGCAAACACAGCTAATGTCGGATGAGTAAAGTTATGATTGCTACTGTTAAAATAAATAATTCATAATATGATGATGCAAATCGAGACTCTGATTCTGAAACCACACTCATGTTTACCTGTGCAAACTAGCTGGCTAGCGATTCGTTCTTGTTCACTGATGCTAGGTTTTTTTGTGGCAATATTGTTCTCTCTCTCTGCTTTATTATGTTAGCATTGTTAGCACCTCTGACAGTGTACAAGACGTTCTTCAAAAACCTTCATCTTTCCCAGATCCTTAGCTGGGACCAAGATGTGGTATCCATTAGAGATTTATCTTCATGGGGTTGTTTGGAAAGATGAATTCCCAGATCTTCTACTTATCTTGGAAGCGTATATGCTTTCGCTCTCGAGATTAGTGGCATTATTGTGTGCCAGTGGAAGAATGTTCATCAATTGGAAGCGGCTGTGCTTGTCACTGGAAGAGAATCCACAAGCAAAGCGGTGTAGGAAAAAAACAAGCCTTTAGTTTCTGAGGAGGTGGTGGAAAGTCAAAAGAGGACACAGAAGAAGCCTCAGGCTAACAGAAGCCATTCGAATCAAAGTAAATAGGATTGTTGCCTGTTTTGATCAGACAAATCTGCAGTGAAGAGGTTTGCCAACTCTCAATGAGCGTACACCTACGCCATGCCCGATAGGGGCACACTTACGAATGCAGGCCACTGCAAACCGTTCAAAGAGGGGTTCCTCTCTCTCTCTCTCTCTCTCTCTCTCTCTCTCTCTCTCAGGGAGAAGAAGACGGGAGACTAATGCAGCTTTGTAGCCAAGCTCTTAGTGGATGCCTTGTTGTGGCAGAGCCCGGATTATGAAGATTAGCGCACTAGCACATTGTGTAATTGGCCGTAGCTGAGACGAGATGAGAGATGTGTCAGTTTTGTGTCTTTTGAAAATGATTTCTGAGCACCTGAATGCTGAGTCTGTCCAAATGTTTACCCTTTCATCAGAAGATGACAAGTTGACAAGTTCAAACCCCACTGTTACCACAACTATTTGTGGCCAGGAGAGCTAGAGAGCATAATTGGCTACGCTCTCTGGGTGGGAAGGATGTCTTTCCTGTCTTCTTTACCTGATCAGACATATATTAACCGGTAGGTACAAAAAGAGCACATTCTACAAAGTCCTTTCAGGTAGCCAGGATCCAACACATACCATAGGATTGAGCTGAGGAATTTGGATTTGAGCCAGTCATTTTGGATTTGTTGCTTTACAGTTGCTTGTTCTTGCGCCACTCTGGAGCCCTACAAAGTTGTTGAAACAAGCATTTAGTTGGCATAAATTATGCAAGTCAATACACATTTGCTATTTACACTGCACTGTCAATAGAAATATGCTGTATGCTGGTGTACGGTGTAAACTCGTAGAATTTGTAATCATTTATGCTTCAGATGTTGGAAAAGTGTCATTTCAAGTTACCTTTTTTTGGGTACCTGCTCTCTCACTGAGGTGATCAGTGATATAACTCATTCTCTTTGTGCAAGCACAACTCTGACCTCCTAAAGTGCTCTGCTTTTTAAAAAAAAAGGTGCTTAAGTGGGGCAAACGAGAGTCACCAAGTCCCAAAATTCAGTTCTGATCTTTAAATAATTAAACGGCTCTGTATCCTCCTCCTTTTCAACTGATCAATTATTCATCCCGTTTGAAAGTAGATTTAATTTGATTTGGTCTCTTCTGATCTGTGTCCATTGGCATAGAGAGAGAAAAAGAGAGAGAGAGAGAGAGAGAGAGAGAGAGAGAGGGGCAGACCTAGTTTATTTCTCCAGAGTTACAGCTGTGCTGTCTGTGGGCCTGGAGCTCGAGCCAAATTCACTTACAGGCCTGATGTAATTAAGTAAAAAGGAAGATGAAGTCAGAGAAGCAGCTTTCCCCCTTCAAACACCCCGTCAGCCCACCCGGGTCTGACCTCGCGCTCACACACACACACACACACACACACACGCACACACAGGCCCCAGGGCCCACGTACTGTACATAAACTGCTCTGAACCCATCATTTTACACCCCATTTAATTACCGCTGCTCATTATGAATTTGTCTGATCCCTTGCTTTATGTTACTGGGAGTTTCTCCAGCAGAGAATGAAACAATACCGCTCGGTCGTGATTTACATCTGCACCCAGCATCATTGAGGGCAGAAACCGAGAAGTCCTTCTGGAGCTGTTTTGACTGAGTGGAAAAAATTAATCTAGAATTTTAAAAGAATTTACCAAACTGCCTTTTGTAGCAGTAGACCATAAAGCCACGGCTTTGGGTTTAACTGGTTTTAAATTGGACAAGCCTTTATTTAAATAGAAAAGTAAGTAAGATTTATTTGTAAAGCACGTTTAAAACAACTGGTTTGACTAATGTGCTGTATACTCAATAAAATGGTATAAGAAATAAA
>JAOTRR010000033.1:14665401-14677759 GCA_028570945.1 Gogo arcuatus
TAGATAGATAGATAGATAGATAGATAGATAGATAGATAGATAGATAGATTATTTTGGTCTTGTTTTTTTTTTAAGCAAAATAATAGGATGTGTTGATTCAAGTGCTAATCTTGCCGAATTGTTTCACTAATTTGTTAGTCATCAGAATTAATGAGTAATCAGTGAGCTCATGGGATGTTTGCTACGGTTAGAGCTGACAGTCTCCTCACTCCTCAGTGCCTGGACTATTTTGTAAAAATCCAATGAGCGAGTATAACCACCGGTTCTCTACGTGGGGTCCAGGGATTTATTTTGTTACAGTGGTGAAAATCACATACCACCATTATCATACTTATTATATATTCAATACATATATATTGAGTTTTTAAAGTTGGCTTGTTTGATTGTCCCTTGAAGTGAATGCTTTTAATCCAAAACCCAATAACTCAAAAACAAACAGCCTACAAACAGTGATCTATAAATCAGATTGGACCTAATGTGTTCTGATAGTGGAAGGTTCAGGAATAAAAAGGTCTATGGCTCCAATTAATAGCCATAATATAATATTTAGAGGGCATTCATAAAATGTACTTTACAGCTAAAGATGTCCTTGGCTGCAAAAGGTTTTTAGTAGTAAGTGATTAGCATGACTTAAGCATCCAGGACCTGCTTTAGAATCAGGACTCGATGAGACGTCCTGCATGAGAGCGACCCTGCCCACTTCACTTCCTGTCTAGACAGCTCCAACGAGGTTTTCTTTAACGTGCCTCCTTGGCTGATTGCTTTGGGACAAAGGGAGAGTGAGAGAAGAGAAGTAGAGCAGACTGAGCAGCACCTGGACGTACACGTCTCGCTGTTTAACTTTATAAACATCTGTGTTAGTGAGTAGCATTCAGAATTCAGTAATAGTGTCAGGAAGTCTGGAACCTACTTTAGAAAAGGGTTTTTTTTTTTGCATTAACACACAATATGTTCAGTGAGGAGTTTTGTATCAGTCTTTAGTTTGGTATCAGAGATGCAAAGTTAAATGTCGCTAATAAGTAAGGAAAGATTACCAGTTTAGCCACACAAGACAAACTTTGGCAAAATGCATTGTTTAGCCGAGTAATATCTTTTGTGTATACATACTTTATGTATATCAAAAAATGCAAATTAAATATGTACTATAGTATCATCTCAATCAACCATACAAGCCCGCCTTCAAACTTTAGGCCACGCCTCCTGAGTCTGAAAAGTGATTCAGGCTTTGACAATCATTTTGCACGTCTGTGACGGTGTGTTGTCTAATTTTATAAACTAGTAAATTTAGTAAACTAAAGAAGCAAGCTTTGAACGATAAATATTTCTTAGCTGGGAGAAGTGCTGTAAATTAATTTTTTCCAAATGAATCCATTAATGTTATATTCAACCTTTTTTATAGCACTTTAGAAATGCATGGGAATGAAGAATACTTTTCTAAAGCACTAATCAGACTGAGTTAGGTTTATTACCAGAATGTCTCTGGGTGTTTTTCTCCTGTCCAAATCAGTCATGTCTGTAATTTTTATGGACTGCATGTTACCATGTTACCGCATCCTTTTGCTTTCTATTTAAATGAGCGATAGGAATAATTATATCCAGGTATATCCCATCCAAATGAATATGTTGGTAAAGATTCCATTATATCATGTAAGGAAAGAGCTTTTGTGCTTTTTCTCCAGCATAAAGATACTTATCATAGCTTAAAGCATGTGTCAGAGAAGTGATGCTTTCGGAGCTTTAAGTTCCTAACGTGTGTAAAGACTACATACATGTTATGAACCTACTGATAGGGCTGTAAACATCTTGAAATAAAACATCTCCAAGACCACACTCTAGTCTGGTCTTGAGACATTTGTATTGGCATTTGTATTAGGGCTTGTCTCGGTCTAGGGTATTGGTCTCATTAAATACAGTATGTTCTTGGTCTTGTCTGGAAGGTTGTAAAAAATAATGCTTTTCACATACACAAAGTTTGACTAGAAGTGACCCCATTCTTCAAGAAAACAGCCTAATCATTGATACAATGCACAAATGACGCCAATGAGTTGAAGTAAAAGCTTGGCCTTGAAAAGGATTTGATGGTTTTCGGTCTCGGTCTTGACTTGGCCTTGCTTTCATTTGGACTCAGTCTTGACTTCACCTCAAAGCCATTAGGACTCTGTCTTGATTCAATCTTGGCTAGTCCTGGTCTTGGACTTGTCTTGGACTTGTCTTGACTACAGCCCTAACTACTAATGATCAAGCGTGAGTAGCACGGTCACGCCCCATACAACAACCACTTATAATAAAGGTCAATTCTATCAATTTGTATTAAAATGAATTACAGTGTACGTGTAGAGCCTTTTATGTGATGACTCTGTGTACATTATAAAGACACTCCCACCTCTCTGACTGATCCGAGATATCCAATGTGAATAGATTATAATCACTATAGACGTCATTCCTGCATGTCACTTCCAACGTAAATCTTGTTCTGTCTGAATAGGACTTTAAATGCTACACCTAAGATGGATGGATGTGGATAAGGATATGGATAATATGCAAATCTGGACACATCTTAGAGTGTAATTATGTGGCAATATTTATATTATATGTGTCCTAGATGTTTTTGCATCCACTTCTGGTGCATCTTGCCTCCAGTCTCACACACACTGCTGGAAGTCCTCAGGGACACGCAATTATCCCATACACACTGCAGTTCTCTGCAGCATCATAAAAATAAATGCGCTTTTTTTACACGCTGCACCACCCTGTGGCCAGTACTGACACCACATCTAGTGCTCATTGGTCAGTAAAGCTGACCTCATTTTCTCTCTCTCTCTCTCTCTCTCTCTCTCTCTCTCTCACCTTCATGGTGTGTCTGTCAGGTATCTCCCCGGTGAAGAAGACTGAGATGGACAGTCCGTCTCCTCAGGAGAGTTCTCCACGCCTTGGCAGCTTCACACAACACCACAGACCTGTCATTGCAGTGCACAGCGGTAAGCTTACACACACACACACACACACACACTCACACACACACGCACACACCTAGACACACACAAGGCAATAAAAGGTTAACGGCAAATCCCAGATGCATCTCAGAACATCTGTAGACAAGTGGGTTCCCAAGTTGCACCATTGGCTTTGGCAGGTGCGTCATACAACAGGAACGTAATCTTGATTTTCTGGACAGGAGTGGAATGAGGAATTCAACTAGGAAAACTTTAGGCCCCCTATATACAGTCAGCCAACAGGAAGTGGTCTCATATCAGAAAAAAAAACCCCGAAGAATGTTAATTATTAAGTAGTACTTGCACCAAATGTTCTATCATCATGCAATGTTCTTAACGTCACTTTTCACTCACTCACTCACTCACTCACTCACTCACTCACAGTTACACAGAATCAAACTACCAAGTTATCTAATGTTAGCTGTTCACTGCTGTTCACATGTTCCCCAAAATTCACATCAAGACCAGATCCACCGCTTGCCTGATTTTTGCGCCATCCCTACAAAAGAAATGTAGAGGATTAAAGTTCACCTAGAACTCAGCACGAAGCAAATTATCTGCTACTAGAAATAAATTCAGCTAACACTAACTCTGTGTTCACACTAGCAAGCGATACGTTCCTCAGGTCGCTTGCAGTTTCTCGTGTCCATGTAGCGACTGCTACTGTTGTCTCAAGCGGACGTGCACTGGCTAGCACTTAAGCAAAATAGTAGTAGCTAGACATGTAACGATATATCATGCGACGATAAATCACAATACAAATTTATGACGATTCAAATCAATGAAATAAAAAATAAATCACGATTAATATCAGGCTGCATAATCTCTTAGTTTTTCCTAGCTGTAACTGTGTTGTTTCAACTGCAGAGGGCCAATAACGCACAATAGCAGGAATGCACGTGACTTCACCGGAGGCGGAAGTAACACAGCTCTAATGCTGCGAAAACATATATTTCTTCCCTCTTTGTAAAGCGACCTCGGGTTTGTGAAAGGCGCTATATAAATGTAACTTATTAATATTTTCATTATTATACACATTACACACAGTACAAGAGGTTGTACTGTATGACAGGGATAAGATGAAACCATGAGGTTTTTTTTCAGTAAATGGGAACTGATCATAGGTAGGAGCTAAAGTGAGGAGATGAAGAAACGTCGCTTGTCGCTTGCTAGTGTGAACGTATGGTAGGCCACTAACATCCACCCAATCAGGACAAGGAGGCATCTCTACTCTCATTTATAATTGACTACACCTTTAAAAATGGTTCTACATTCTGTGATATGTATATAAAAAAAGACCAATATTGCAATAGCGGTATAAAAATTTGTGCACCCTTCTACTCTAAGTATATAAATGCACGTTGTGCCGCTAACCTTGTGTGAGTAGTAAGTGCTCACTTGTGTATTGAGTGTTTATTGAGCCTAATACATGCTGCTGATAGGCTGTCTGGAACAGAAAGAGCTATTCGTGTGTGTGTGTGTTTGTGATATGAGCCGCTTTATTGCAGAGCTGAGAGCACCATGCAGACAGCACTGCTCTCTCTGACAAGTAATTGTCTCTGGGACAATGAGGCATAATCTGTAGTCTGGCAATGCTCCACTATCTGCACAAACGATGCTACAACAATTAGCACGGCTGTTCAAGTGAACCGGTGGAGCATCGCCACCATATGTCACCACCAAAAGTGTGTTAGCACCGAAATCACAGCTGTCGTGGTGCATTACGGAAGTCAATGTCGCTGAAAATTGGTCGTTCCAGGAGTATTAGGGGAATAAAGATCTAGGAAACCTGACAACCAGGCCAAACAGATGAATTATGCAATGCAAAGTCTAGCAGCTAATGAGTGTCGATATTTTCCTGCTACTTAAATTATTATTCTGGAACTGCTTTTTCCAGACATGTACACCTGCTCATTCATGTGATTCTCCAATTAGTGATTCAGGTGGAAGCAGCACAATGCATAAAATCATGCACATACAGGTCATGAACTTCAATTAATGCTCATATCAAATATGAGAATGGGAAAATGTGATCTCAGTGACTTTGATTGTAGCATCGTTGTTGTTTGTGTATTTCAGAAAGTGTTGATTTTTTGTGATTCTTAAGCAAAACAATCTCTAGAGTTTACACAGAATGGTGCGGAAAACAAAAAACACTGAGTGAGGAGCAGTTCTGCCTTGCTGATGAGAGAGGTCAGAGGAGAATGGCCAGACTGGTTTGAGCTAACAGGAAGACTAGGGTAACTGAAATAACCACTCTTTACAGTCGTGGTGAGCTGAAAAGCATCTCAGTATGCATAATATAAAGAATCTTGAGGAGAATGGGCTACAAGAGCACATCGGGTTCTGCTCCTGTCATCCGTGAACAGGAGTCTGTCGTGCTCACAGGGTCACGGGGTTTAGTTTAAAAAATTGCCATTGATTATCCTAGCACAAGCTTGTATGCATAACACCAAATCTGATCTGAACTGACCTTAGATTAACAGAAGTAGGTTTGTGTTTTCCTGCAGGTATCTCTCGGAGTCCGCACCCATCATCATCGCTGCATTTTTCAACAGCCCCCATCCTGCCCCAGCCCACCTCCACCTACTTCCCCCACACGGCGATCCGTTACCCGCCCCACCTCACCTCACAAGACCCACTCAAAGACCTGGTCACAATGGCCTGCGACCCGTCCAATCAACAACCCAGCCCGGTAAGCCTGTAGCCCCGCCCCCAATTAAAAGTGAAGCTAAGTAAGCTACCAGTGTTTTTTTTTTTTCATTGACCCAGACTTTGGTTAATTGCAAGGTTGGAAATGATACAAGACCAAATACAGTAGAACAAATACAGAACACAATTCTGAGCCATCCATATTGATTCATATTTGTATTACTAACTATAATATTAATGTACTTTTGTACTACACACTATTATATATACTGAGCAGCCAGGTGTGTGTGTACTCGTGTGTATATGTGTGTTTGCGCGTACAGGCATGTGCACGTATGTGAGATGAACACTCATTGTGTCTTACGCTGACTGTATTTAGTGTAACCTGAGTGTAAGTGTCTCAACCACAGACATCTAGACTCGTACAGACCTGGAGGCTTCGATTTCCCTCCTCGCCTCACTCTTACCACAACCACACACACACACACACACACACACAGCTCTAAGCACTTTTCTCTCCCATTTAAAACCTCTCTGAATAAAAGTGCTGATCCTCTCTCTACTAATACCTCAGCAATACTTGTTTAAGCCTCAGCAGTAATGTTTATATTATATATTCTGTAAATTCATCACCTAGTAATAAATTTGGTAATGTAGGTTAAAACAGTACTACAGCAACACCATGGTGATGTCACCATGGCTGATCCAGTGCTTTGACTCTAACGTGCCATGCTGGGATATGCTAAGAAAAGAATTTTATTCTACTCTAAGGTATATATGAGAAATAATAGTACTACAGTGAAAGCATAGTAATCTATAGAAATGTTTTTAAGCATAAAATCAGTGTGGGATTATGGGTATGACTCAATCTGGTCCGAGTTTCTTTCTTCAAACATCCACTGGTGGCCAAACGTTGACTTGTGCTGCAGTTTCATAGCTATAACTGAATAACTGCAGTCTGAGGGAGACAGTGTCTTCAAAGGGCTTGCCTCCAGGGATAACCGACAGGGGGGGAAAAAACCCTGAGTCAGAAAGCTGTTTCATTATCTGGGTAGAAGGATGAACAAGAGATCAGACAGAAAACTAGATCTGAGCGGTGAGAGAGGGATCAGAGGGAAAACTAGAGAGCAGGAGGAAGTACGCATTTGAACGAGGAGATTCCTGTGTGTGCCTGGCAGCAATGCTGATGCTGGCAGTGTGTGAGAGAGAGAGAGAGAGATCTGAGATTTGTCAGGCTTGGCCTGTCCTGCAGACTCATTGAAATTCGCCCCACTGCAGTGCGACTGCAGCCAGCCAGTCACAAAGGACAGCAGCACCGGCCCACAATGTCGCTGACTCACGCACCGAACTGTTGTTGTGCAGCAGAGTGAGAGTGCAGTCCTGAGGATGGATGGATGCAGACAGATACAGAGAGAGATAGAGAGAGAGAGAGAAAGAGCGATGGATAAGCGGCTGTCTGCCAGGCCAGAACATTACCCCGTCTCTCGTATATCTGCTGACAGAGAGTGAAAGAGAGATGGAGGGGAGCATGGGAGGTGGAGGCGGAGGCAGAGCTTGAGTTGTGTCTTAAAATTCAAAAACATTGCAGGAGGAAAGCAAAGTCAAGAGAAATAAGTAAGTAAATATAAACATTTCCAAATTGGGCAAGTGAAACATATATATTTTGGAACGATTTGTTGCAACGAAACTTGATTTTTAATCACAGCGACATCCTATGGGTTTTCCCAGACTGCCCCATACACTAACCACAGTTACCATGAAACACCAACCACATGGTGGAGTTTGATCACCAAGGGCTCAGTCTGAGGCTAGCTATTCCAACCTTATGCTATTTTTTTTCAATTCGATCACTTGTTTTCCTAATTCAAGCACAAAAACCAGGCATAAGATAAGATTAGTGTGTTTACATGGCAGTACTTGGGACACATAGTACTGTAAATGTAAAAAAAAAAAAAAAGTGGGATTAGTATAAATACATTTTCTGAGGCTGTGGTTCGGTGTGGTTTACCTGAGTGTGCTCCAGCTTCTCAGGTTTTGCAAATGGGTGACTGGACAACAAATATGATTCTCGCCATGAACAAGCGATTGATAGCGTTATATCTACAGTATGCGTCTGCATGTATACAGTATGTATATCCAGTTATATAAAAGGAACTGGAAACAACAGATGTGCTTTAAAATGAGGAGATGCAACACAAGCAGCCACATCTCCACTAATACGAAGCCTAGGCGAAGGAACAGAGAGAAGATGGATGTCAGAAGAATGACGAGTGCATCCAGGTGAGTATGCAAGAAGGAGGCTAGAAATCTAGACAAGGGACAAACCATGAAAAAGTGTTTTATGTGTGTATGTGGAAATGAACAGGGGGCCGTGTAGAGGGTTTAATGATGGGTGATGTGGTTGGATCCCATGGTCTGGTGTGGGTAAGAATGGTCAGCTGGAGGTTTTTAATGTTAGGTGGTCAGATAATATATCTCTGTAGTACCTCTATATCTAACAGCACTAGTCGAGACAAATTATGAACTGGAGTGATGTAGGTGAGGTTGAGGAACTTTTCCAGCCAGAATTCACAGTGCTAGAATTTCTACATACATCTGGGGGGGAAGGGGGTTCAGTCTTTCCAGATGCATAGTGGTAGGGTTATTTATTCATTTATTTATCTGGTTTAGGCCACGCCCACTTAAGGTTTAAAATCTGATTATAGATATGGATAATGGAGCACTATACAGATACAGATAGAGATAGCGGTGTTGTGTTACACCCCTAGTGGTAATGGTTTGGGGTTTGAAAATGTCACTGTGCCGCCACCCCCCGTAGGTGTTGTGCCACTCTTGTACCCAGGGCAGGTGCATTAATTTCTCACCAACAATCTAGCAAGTTGGTGGGAACATACATGTAAAAAAATTTGTCCAACCAAATTAGCAATATGCAGTGTTACCCGAGCAGATTGAAAATAGAGCCTGTGATGTTAGATATAAAACAGATTTTTTTAAAATGTGAAAGTAATTGGGATTGGGGCAGGAGAGGAGAGTGAGGCGGCGGGCGAGAGAGAGCAGCTGAGTGTATTATATCGATGTTTGGCCCCGAGCTGGGCCGTATAGGTGCTGGCTGACCGTTGCTCTCTCTTTCTCCCGCAGCTGAATGGCAGTGGTCAGGTGAAGGTCCCCCCCCACTACATCTCCTCTCAGATGCTGGCCCCCCCGCCTCCCCCGGCCCTGCCTCGCCTCACGCTGCCCCCTGACTCCAAACCCAGCAGCACCTCGCCAGATGCAGCCGCCACCTCGCCCACCTCCCCCAGTAAGTGGCTCACTGTGACGCCCTCTCACTCCCTGCCCTGTCCAGCTTCCTGGGGACGTACCTGAGTGGCACTTACTCGATACTGTAAACAAAGAGAGTCCTGAGTACTCTGATAGAGTTATAGAAAGCAGTTTAGATGGCATAACTAATCTAGAATTCTTTTATTGCACTTTCCAATTCTTTTGATCTGACACCATCACTCATTCACATTCAACATTTGCCAGTAGATTAACGTAAGTAGTAGAGTAACGTTTGCCAGTAGATTAGGCTAATGGGGCTCTAGGACTATGAGAGAACATTCTAGAGACTTTCAATCATCACGCACACTAAATCAGTGTGGAAATCGGTGTAATTCTTCTTCTCTTCTCCTCTCTTCTCATATTCTGCTTATATATGGCTACATTTTAGTAATCTCTTGTAAATGTGTGCAATCTGATTGCACAAAATGCAATAATTTTCCAATTTAATGACTCAGTACTGCTTATGGTTGGCTCAGAGTTGGTGATCTGCTCTTGTCATTATTACTATCTCATGCCACGACGGCTTAAAACTAAAAAGCTGGGGTTATAAAGGAAAAAAGAAATAAGTGGAGGTTTAAACATGAAAAAAGCACTATAGTCACAGGGTCAAGCTACTTCTCAGTGGATAAATGTTGATCTGTAACCATTTTCCTGCTGGATCAAGGAGGATTATATGTACAGTGAGCTCTCCCTTCAAGAAAATGAATAAATTTGATTAGTTTCATTGCCTGTGCATCGCTGACTCCTGTAAACAGCCGTGCACTTTAGATGACGAGGCAGTCTGCCATTTGTTATTAATTGTAATTTCATTAAGAAACGCTGTGGAGTGCTGAACACACATATACACACACACACACACACACACACACACACACACACACACACACACATACAGCGTCAGTGCTGCAATGATATGTGCCCTGCAACCTTCTCATCTCACTAAATATGATTAGAGCGTCTGTCTGCCCATGCAGCTCATCCTCCGCTTAATAGTTATGGATTCCCGATAAGGTTAGCCTGATGTGAATGAATGTGTTGGTTTTAATCTCTTGAAAAATGGCATTTGTGCAAAACTGCTAAGCGAAATGTGTGTGTGTGTGTGTGTGTGTGTGTGTGTGTGTGTGTGCAAAGCGTGCATTAATATGGGAGAAGCACAGATAAACATGTCTGCCTTTTTTAATTACTCAGCTCTATCTACAGCGCTATAAAGACAATTCATCGTTAACAAAGCGCATAACGATATCTTGTGTGTGTGCGTGTGTCTAGATGCTCTGCACTGACTTGTTTGCTGGCAGACTAATACACACAGCACATGCTTCATCGAACCATGCCTTAAAGTGAAAAAAAAAAAATAGAACAAGGCCACCAGAACAGCTTCACTGCTTCTTGATATAGGTTCTCTGGAACCGTACTAGAGCTACAGTATGAACACCATTCTTCCTAAAGATTGGTGTTTTCATGATGGTTTCAAAGTGGAGACCGCTGTCTCACAACATGTCGCTCCAAAATCTCCCATAAGGCTTCTGGGTTGAGATGTAATGAGTGTGAAGGCCATAGGTTATGATTTACATCCATCAATGTATTCAGTCATCCCTCTTGCCCTGTAGATGGGGTGCATGGGGGGCGGAGTCATCCTGGAAGAGACCACGCCCATCCTAGGTGATCACTCTGAAGATCACTCTGTTTATATTGATTTGTAAGAGGACGAGTGAGGGCCAAGCATTCTGGCTGAGAAAATACTGGATCTCACCAAATCTCATGAACACGTCTGTGTCGACCAGTGCTTATGGTTCTTGGACATCAGAATTTCAAATTTCTCAATTGTGCCTTTGTCTTTTTTGTATTGCAACCTACTACAATATCAGTCTCTATGGAAATTCTCCATGGACTGTTCTTGATCACTGTACGTGTTTTCGATCACAATTTTCAATCCTAATTACTTAACATTCCCATAGATCTAAATGCAAATGTCACGTTACTCACTGCTCCTATTGAAACAAAGCCAGACTTTGTGATTGAACCTCTTTCCCCTAATAATGAACCTTCTGTCAGTGATCCAACAGTTGAAGCTAACTGAGCTTGCTTAGCATTTTTATACACACCACGGCACATAATAGGATGTTAATTGCTTAATTGCATCATGCAGTGGATCTGTCTGGAAGCATCTGCACTCTCCATAGTGGTTCATGTTTTTCCTTTAATTTGTCACCCATCTGGTTTGTCCAAACCCATACGGACGCACACTTCATCACTCGACTAGACATCTACGGCTTATGTTCACTTCACATTAGTCAAATCTAACATATTCTTGATTAATGATAACATAACAAATGACAAATGCTCAGTCTCTCTCTCTCTCTCTCTCTCTCTCTCTCTCTCTTTCTCTCTCTTTCTCTCAGCATACTCTGCTCCCGGGACACCACCTGCCAACCGCTCCTTCGTAGGAATTGGCCCTCGAGACCCTGCGAGTCTGTATCAGGCTCAGGTACTACACCCCCACTCCTCCATTCTTCATCCTGCTACACCTATACACCTATACATTTCAGACAGACAGACAGGTAGCTCTGTTTATAATCAGGTTAATAATCCCATCTACATGACACACACGTAAATCAGAAGGATGCAGCTACTTTTATATGAAATGAAATGAAATGTTTGTGTATTTTCTGTGTATGTATCTGCATTTGAAAGTCGTAAATGAACTCATAATTATACTAAACTTGGGACCATTTTGACGTCATATTAGCCTCATTGATGAACGTTCCCGAATACATTATTCTTAATTAACAGATGTGCGCTAAACAAATACAGTATAAATACAGAAACCAATAGGAGGCAGGTTATTGTTTTTGTTTTGTTTGTTGGTTGTTGTTGTTGTTTTTAAGTTTGCCACATACTGTATGTTCCATATCTGTCTATATAATGATTTCCTTGTTAGGATGGACTTGGAGACAGACCGTTTCCTGATATGACAGAGAAATTAAGATCAGGACTGTAGCAAAGAATAGCTAACCACCGAGAAAATCTTGCTGATATTAGTTATGAACAAAACGAAGAAATATATCAGTAAGAATATGACAATGAATGTTAAGACTCTGGTATTAAAATTCAACCTGTGGTTAAGACAAGCTACTTTATTAACTGGCCAAAAAGCTATGTACGAAGTAATGAGAGGGGGCGGGGGTGTTCCCAATTTGCATATTCATGCATATTTATAGATGCTTGTATTCCTTATGAGCGAATTTATATTATATACCTTTGATTATTTTTCATGGCACTTTAAAACATGGTAATGAGGTCAGTAATCAGAATGCAGCTGCAAATGTGAGGATGTTCTCTCTGTGTGTGTGTGTCTGTGTATGTGTGTGTGTGTGTGTGTGTGTGTGTGTGTGTGT
>JAOTRR010000033.1:14746323-14759555 GCA_028570945.1 Gogo arcuatus
AATATTCTAATAATTTGAGATACTGGATTTCTGATTTTCATGAGCTATAAGCCATCATCATCAAAATTAAAACAAAAAAAAAAAGGCTTGAAATATTTCACTTTGTGTAATGAATATAAAATATGAAAGTTGACCTTTTTGAATCAAATTATGAAAAAATGAACTTTTTTCATGATATTCTAATTGTTTGAGATGCACTAGTAGTAGTGGAAGCCAAGAATCTTGATGTATTTTGCACTCCTAACTAACACTGTGCTAATCAGAGCTTTATTCATGCTGTTAGCCGAGACAGTTCAGAAGCCAAATCCGCCACAAAGGAGCAGATCAGTTCTTACTAAAACCAGAGGCTCTGCGGCCGTCTCGCTGTCTCCGGCGTCAGATCCTCCAAACACTACCTTCACCTCGGCTTTCCTGTAAACAAAAACAAAGCAAAAAAGACTGAGCATTTCAATCAACCCATGTCTAAATGAACAGAACCGAACTTTAAAATATATGATACAACTAAACATGGCACTGAGCTGATACCCAGTATAGTCAGTATATACCAGCAAACAAACAACAAACGGTGGATCGGATATCACATATCGGATAACGGATATCCTGTAACAATCTGCAAAGGCTGGAAATCGGATTTGAAAACGAAATTTATTTTTGGAACTGGAAACTTTTACATACAGTATAAAGAGACTTGACTATTTATTTCTTTTATTAGGATTGTTTTTATTATATGTATACTTTATTTATTATATTTGCAACTACTGATTTTTGTGTGAGAGAGTTTAACTGTGAAGAAAACGGGTATTGATATCAGCTGATGCTGAAGGTTTTAGTATCAGTATCTAAAAACATTTAATATTCAATGCCACAGTTAAATAACGGCTCTTTTTCTATTTCTGTCAAAGACCATATTGACATTTGACAGATGTGTGTGATAAAATAAGTTTACCTGGAGAGATGTTCTAAAGCCTGCTGCTGGCTGCTGATGGTTTGTGTGTCGTGTGTGAGAGCGTCTCGTTCCTCAGCGCAGCACAGCCTGAACGAGTCCAGCATCAGCTCCCTCAGTCTGCTCTCCTCATACTGAGCACAGTGTCTGTTCACACACTGCTCTACTCCACACACAGATATATTGTGGTGTAAGATAACAGTACAAAATGTACAAGGGGGTGAATACTTATGCAACACATTAGTTTTGCATAAGACAGACAGATAAAATTTCAGTCACCGGACAGGTGTTCTTCACTGATCGACTAAATATGATGTAAGTGATGATGTAAAAAAACAACAACCAGGAAGTCCTCACCTTCGTTAGCGAGCTGCTCCTCGGCTGTGCTGATTTTCTGATCTATGTGACGGAATTCAGTCTGCAGCTCGGAGATCTCCCTCTGCAGCTCCACACGCCGAGCGTCTTTATTTTGTCCCTCTACTTGCTTCAGCTGTACACACACACAGGTCATTTAATTCCACCCTAAACTCCTGCAATCAAAGATCCAAGCATTTTTAACTCCTTACCTCTTTATCCTGTAGAATTTTGTACCTTGGTAATCAAAACGTCAAGGAAAACTGACAACAGCTGTGTTCTTGTCTCATACAATACAATACACACATTTGCACCATCATCAGGTTGATTCATCATCAGGGTGAAGCTAGAAGAAGAAGAAAACTAAGCAAAACAAACTTGTCGTTCACCGGTACATCTATGAAGTCTAAGTTTAAAGTATTATAACTGCAGCTACAAGGTACTCATTACGATACGTCTTTCTTAGTTTTGAGTAATCCTATGCTGTTCTCCTTTTGGTGGCTTGTAGTTGAATGTCGTAGCAGCTCTCAGACTTTGTCGTCGGCCACCTTTGGTCTCAACGGCACGTCGGTGAACCCGTCACATGCGCTCCAAGACCGCAAATCTCAACTCACAACCAAAGAATTCTTTTTGCAATGTGAGATTTTCATCTATGGCAACAGAAAACTGGTATTGTGTGAAACAAGCTGTAGGAAAAATATCAATGAACCGTTTGGGAGCCGAAAGAGTCGACTCTTACTGGCGAGTCGAGTCAAAAGATTTGACTCAGTGAAAAGGGCCAGCATCAAGCCTGGAATGGTTTAAAGGGGACATGTCGTACACTTTTAAATAATTTTATATTATTCCCTGAGATGCTTTTGTAAAGTTTGCGAGTTTTTTTTTTTTCTACTTGAAAAAACAAACAAACACCTTGGTTCTTTTTTCTCATGCCATTTTAGCATGGCATGAAAACCCTGTAGGATAAGGCAGGCTGATTTTGCGGCTGCACCTTTAAATATTAAATATGTAATTAGCTTCGCTCTGATTGGCTAACATCTTTAAATGAGAATTCTGTCATCCACACCCTCGCTGCCTAAGTGGCTGCTGTGCCAGGATTACAGCCTTACATGTATGAACCCGAGTCAGAATAGGAAAATGAAGGAGCGAACAGTGAACCAGTGCCACAACCAAGACTACAGAGGCTGTTCACCTTGGAGACCTTTTCTGGATAAGGGTACAGAAGACTCAGGTTTTCTTTTGTGCATCCTGGACCTTGTGCACTTGTGCTTTCTCCCTGACGGTTTCCACTTGTTCCTTCCACATATCCTTTGCTGAATAACTAGGTAGACAGCTCCATCTTCTTGATTCAGATTGCTGTGGGCGGTCATATATTAACGATGGGTGGTACCATAAACATTGAGAGAAGATTCTATGTAAGATGCATGCACTTTTGTAACTGGCCTGTTCTCTCTATGGCTGTTACAGACTGGGAAGGTAACAGTCTGAACCCAACTACGTCCCCAAGTCACATCGACACATCTTATTTCAAGAAAAAACAAACAAACAGTCTTCCATGGTATAGCTGCTTTAAAGTGAAATCTGTGTAGTAATGGAGCGAGAATGGATTAGTGGTGTATCTGAAGCAGATTTTTCCACTAGAAATGAAAAGAAATGCCACCAATCATCATAACAGAGCATTTAAAGTGAGTCTGAGAGCAAGTAGGATACCACTGAAGATTCCCTCGCATGAGCCGCACCTTCCTGTAGAAGAAAAACATTTCATAAATTGCAAAAAAAAATATGAAAAGTGAAGGTAAAATGTTATAAGAGTGATGTTGTAAGAGCTGAGATTTCACATTACCTCTCACTGTAAACATGCTGTATGACATATTTCCAAATTGAGGCTCCTGTACCA
Organism: Gogo arcuatus; assembly: GCA_028570945.1. Taxonomy (NCBI): domain Eukaryota; kingdom Metazoa; phylum Chordata; class Actinopteri; order Siluriformes; family Anchariidae; genus Gogo; species Gogo arcuatus. The sequence goes on from JAOTRR010000033.1 coordinate 14,749,515, forward strand.
ACACATAACCTTAACCAACAACAATTACAGCATAAATTAGTAATAATTATTTAACTATCATCAGTTGTAACAACCTTAGTTATAATAATTTACTTGTTATTTACGTTTTAATGTAGTTGTCGTGTGGGAGGTTTTGAGGAGGCAAATCCAGCTCCTCTGTCGCCCAACGCTTCACCTCCTGAACCAAACTCCCCATTTTCTGAGTTAATTCGTTCACTAGCTAGCACTTTTCCCAACCCTTATAAATTATAAATACTAACTGAATTATAAATAATAAATTTTCCCGACAAAGACCTACGGAATGAATCGTTACACTGGCTAGAACAAACATTATCCTCCAGACACCCACCCGTATTCTGACAAATCCCGCCTCCTGATTACTCTGATTGGCTAGAAGTTCGTATTCAAAAGCAGTCAGCCTATCAGAAAGTCCTGCTAGGGTATATATCCAATCACAACTGATTCGTCAGTATACGAGTAGGAAATATATCTTTGAAAACGTTAGCTAACGGGCATTTTAGTAAATAAGCTCTAACCCGAACTGTTAACCAAATGTTTATTTTTTTCCCGACTATAACACTTTGCTGCAAAAGCAACCGAGCCAATTGCATAACGTAATAAAAATATGTTTTTCAGTGAAACTCGATAAAAAAATTTGTTGTTTGGAATTCGCACCGCTTCCCGGGTTTATTTTACTTCCGCTTACGTCATACTACGTCGTCAACTAAATGAATAAAATTGACTTCGAATAGATTTTACCGGTGGAAGAAATCATTCTAAGTTAATTTTATGAGCCCGTGTGGTAAAAGAATATATTTTGAACGTGGTTTAGTACTTTCTTTGTTTTTACAAAAAGTCTTGTCATCTGGGCATTCTGATTGGACGATACCTACCAAGCGGAAGTAGACAACATTTATTTCTACCCATTAAACTCATCTGGTTTATTCATTGTGAAATCAGAGAATCTCTCTAAAGGAACAAATATGTTTAGTGCAAATACATACAGTGGTTGTTTTAATTGCTCCACCTATCTTGTACTTACACTCTATCTACTAACCCTTTTTAACGAGTTAGTCCTTAATGCAGAACCAAAAGTCCAGGGGGTGGAGCTGGATCTGATACAAGTCCTCCCAAATTACTAACCCCTAACCCCAATACGAAACTGTACAACACAAATCAACACCTTAAACACACTTATCCACACTCCATCTGCTGGACCTGCTGGACCGCTCGACTCCGCCCAGATAGGAGGAGTGGGATCAGGTCCGACTCCGCCCCATGGACTTTTTTGTTCTCTTGGTTTTATCAGGTCCACTCTGGTTCCTACAATGTTTATATTAATGCACTTGTTCTAACAGGTTATCATTTCCATAGTAACAGCTCATTCACAGATACTTGTATGGTGGACGCTACAAATAATCTAAGACTTACAATAAATACATTAAAAACGTATATTTGTGATATGAAGTTTTCTGTAAGGAGACATTTAGTTAATATTTACAGAAGGAGTCTCCAGTGTCAGCACCTGGACACAGTAAAGTCTCCAGGATCTTGTGCTTTGCAGTTTATGGTACAAGCTGAGTTTTTTGGTCTTATTAACTTCAACAAAGAGAGAAAAAGACTGAAGAGGCTGGTCAGGGAATAACTGTTTATAGCTGCTATAACGCAAGTGATAACAGGAACTCACTTGTTCTGTGGACATTCCACAACATTAAACGTAACTATAAATGGATAAATTGTATGACGTGCCAAATGGATGTGGTATGACATCACAGCAACTTCAGGGTGGTAACAGGATCTCTGCTCTGACATTGATTATTTTCCTCTAATAGCATGACCAAGAGTGTTTTATTACTTTTACTTACACAGGTGTGTCCCCCTGCCTTATACAGTCTTTATCTATAGGGTCTTTTTACCCTCTATTTATCCCTACTGTTGATGTGTCTGAATATTCTGCTGCACCATATGGTCCAAGGAACACATTATTTTATCTCTACTGTGTGCTTTACGGTATGTGGCAGAGATGACAATAAAGCTCTATTTCACTTGACTTGATTTGCTTCAAGTAAATTATATCATCGAGGAAAAGATTCATAAATAAGCAGGAAATACAAAACAGAAATCAGGTTGTGGTATGAAATGTATTATTTCATAACAAGGCATAAATACAATAGTGTTATCTTGTAAGCCAGAATGAGCTCCTCAGTGTTCAACATTAATATAATTTCTCTTTCAAGGACACACACACACACACACACACACACACACACACACACACACACACACATATTATCCACAGCATACCAGTATTAAATACTCTCTCTCTCTCATTGATCCCTTAATTCATACATCCTGATGCATTTGTCTCAAGCAAGCGTCACACTCAGTCTAATCTACAAACGTCACACAGGGATGACAGACAGTGAAACACTGAACACACACAAAAAAAGCTCAGTTTTGATTTTTAACAAATCAGCACAAGACCAGACAGCAGACTGGCTCCGTAATGGCCAGGTTGTATGTTTCTACATTGCACACGACTGAAGATGCTGTTACAGTTGGAAGCTCTTGCAGTTATTTCTGCTCACGTCTCCAGATGATGACCATGCCCGTGGCGTCGGAGGAGGCCAGCAGGCTCTCATCACAGTTGAAGCTGACGTCGAGCACGGGGCCACTGTGCCCTTGCAACTTGTTTACAATGGCCTTAGTGTTGCGCTCCACGTCAAAGAAGTAAACGCACGCGTCCTCACTCCCAGTCACTGTGAGGGGAAGAGCATCATAAACGCTTTGTGCACAGAATGTAATGCAGTATTATACTGTATATGGTTCATGACACAAACTTCCTTTATTATCAATAGATCATTTAAGATTCAGGTTAAATGTAAATCACAGCCTGGACACGTTTGTGGAGTAAAATTTGCTTCTTTAGCCACAAGTAATGGAAGTCTGTCTCACCTAAAATCCTTTCTGTAAATATCTACGTTAAACCACATCCAGTTCTTACTGTAATCTATAAATATGAGCAAAACTTCAGCATATGTCCAACTATTCTAATATTACTGAAGCGGCCATTTTGGACAACCGGAATCACTTTTTTTTTTCTTAGCGCAGTTTCTATACAAGAGGACGAGCGACTAGATGATGATTGCAGTTATATACTCGACAGTCCTCATATCCCAAAATATGATTTACACCTGCTTTTATTTATTTATTTATTTTAATAAAACGTTACAAAATATGGCTTAACGTGTACGTGTGGTGGTCTGGGAAAACCCTTCGGATATGAGGTGTGACTGAATGGGTTCGGATAAAGCTGTGGTTTTTTTAAATCATGTTGAAAAGTAAACTTTCCTTAAACTTTTTTTTTTTTTAAATATTGCATAGGGCATCTCCTCGCAAAGTTCATGTTCTGCAAGGAGCCAGTTTAACAAACACGACGGGAGAAACAGTCAAACTGCATAAAGATGTCTAAAACCTCACTACCCAAGTGCGATTTCTTCAACAGTGACCGTCACGATTCAGTCAAATTGCTGCATAGCTACAGTATGTGCCATAGTGAGAGGCACATGACCCTAATCGGTTCGGTTTGCATGCAGATATTTGCTGTTAAAATGCCTGATGCTCCTGCGCTGCAGTCGGAACGAAATCTTTAAACGTAATTTCCTCCCTTTTCGATTTCAAATCATTTTAAAATACTAGAACTTTACTGCTGATAGAGATGTATGCAAAAGGAAACATTCAGCTCTGGAGAGTCTGTAGTTTTCACAATAATTCCTTTAATTATGTCCAGATCTTTAGCAGAGAAACAGAAGTCATACATTTTGAGTGTAAATGAAATCACAATGGAAGGACGCAGCTAGAGTGTTTCACTACCTGGACAACAGAACATGTGACTGGACACCGAACCCAGATAACAATGTTCTGAGAAATAAATAAATAAATAAACAAACAAACAAACATACATGCAGATGTTATAACTGAATTAATGAAATGTGTGTTTTGTTGGCGGTGCAGATGTTTGTACGGTAATGCTTACCGACGCAGGCCCCCTGCCTGAAGGACATGAGTGGACAGAAGATGCTGTGGAGATGCTGTGAGCCATGCTGGATGGGGAAACTCCTCTTCAGCTGCAGCGTGCCTTCATTATCTACAACCCTGCAGAGACATAACCGCATTCATCATCTCACCAACCATTAACGTTACAGCTATTTGTGTGTGTATTGTTTTATTATATGTACATTTTTCTTTCTGTTGATTGACTTAGAGGGAAAAAGAATGATTCTTTTATTCCTGAATCATATTTGGAGGTATATGTGCATGTGTGTTCTGACCTGTAGAGCAGCAGCTTGTTGACGCAGGCGTTGATGAGCAGAGACGGGTCCCGAGCCTCTCGGCTGATCCACGAGCGAGCCGAGATGCTGGAGATGGGGCTTCCTTCACTTACCACCAACCTCTTAGCTTTAGTCAGCTTCCCTGTGCAACAACACGAGTTCAGCACACACACTAACACACAACTCATTTTATAAAACATCACATTATCCTTTTTAGACCAAGCTCTTTGGACTAGTTCTTACATTTCTACACTTTACTTTCATGTGGTAATCAAATTCATCTTCATGAACATTCCTCCTGTGCTTCACAGACTTCACAGATGCACTGTGTACCCAGGTAGCACTTAGATTAGCTTAGATTATACACTAACAGTGATCAGGGACAACAAAGACATTTTCCCAATTAGCAATTAATTGTTTGTGCTGAGCTGGATACAAATTAACGAATTTATTCATAAACTGTGCGCAGGAGTGTTGAAACAAGAAATGTGGTATTCGTGAAAATCCAGTTCAAAACAACATTCGTATCCTATGCTTCACTCCTGAGTTTGGGCAAATTTACATATAAGGAGACACTCTAATATAAACCGATCAATCGGCTTCAAAATCGTATAACTGATGATGTGTTACTGAGATTTTTAATATAGGTTATATACAAGAATTACGCTGTTTAAATCATAACAAAAATTCAATAAACATTTTGTGAAACTTGTTCAGTTCATATTAACGACTTGAAAGAAAGTGATCCAAAACAAATCCATAAATTAAGACAAATAAGACTAGCAATTCAATTAGGACAAAAGTAAAAGCACCCTGTAAAAGGAGGAAGTGTTAGTGTGTGTCTATGGTAGCCGACACACTGCAATGGCTGAGCTGCATCACTGGAAGATTTAGATTTTGGCTCAAATCCAATTTCACTGTTTAGTTCACATTTAGTCGCATTCAGCTCCCTGTGAGCTTTGTCTTTTATGGAGTTTTGTAGGTGTGACTAAATGCAAATCAACAGTGCCATGAATGCAGCTGTTTGGCATCAAGATATACACGTAAGCAGAAAGACATTACATTTAGTGAAAATCTGACAGGAATGTTTAGTTCGGTTTGAACACAGCTTTGCTTGATGGTTGATAAATGAGGCCTGCTGTAAAGACAGTGGCTCGATGTTTGTCTGCTTTCTGAGTGTTGATTTCGTAGTGTTTTCATACTGCAGAGGTTTTATTGACAGTTCTCAAAGAGCTGAAACACCCTGGTCTCAGAAGATATCCAACCATAAGTGGGTCTTCCGGCTGTTATTAAACCCTGAAATCCTGCTGTGTCATTGGCTGTTTCAAGGATTTAGTCTCATTCCAAACGTCAAAATCCAATCACAGACTTGAAGAGTTTGTCCTAGAGGACATTACAAGGAACTTTCATTTTCTGTGAAAGAAATATAACCTGTCAAAAAGGAATGGAGACCTAAATCATTTCCTTCTGGTGACAACTTGGGAGTTATTACAGAGCTCTGCAGAGACTCCGGATCTTGTACAAGACAGTAGCAGTTATACCACACTGCAGAGAGACAATGCTTACAAATCCTTGCAAGATCTGGAGAAAACGAATGAAGAAAATGCAAATATCCCTAACGATATTTATACATATTCATAAACACTATTTATTTATACACATATTAACAATGAGATTAGTTTTGTTCTCCTGGCAAGAAATTAACAGCACAATGCTCACTCACATCCTCCAGGCTTCGTTTACTGATGATGTCGGTCTTAATATTTTTGAGTCCTAAATCCTAGAGACACCATGTTCCGCACAGTTTGTTGGGGTTTTTTTTCTGGTTTTTGTTATTTTGGTTCAAATCATCCCTCTTCATAACACACATAATTCTGCTTATCTGCTACTTATCTGATATGTATGGAGAGAAAACATTTGAGTCTCCAAAATCATAATGTGGGACTTAAAGGGCAGGTCTCGCTACCTGTCGCCATGTCAAAGAGGAAGGAGAATATGCTCCCTCGGTCATCGCCGGCCCACAGGATCCTCCCCGGGGCATCGAAGGACAGCGACAGCACACGGCCGGTCAGTTTACTCGAGCCTCCTTTGACTTTTTTTCCCGTGGAGATGTTCACCACCTGCAGCAGGTGCTTACTGTTTCCAACCTGTAGAGAAAACAGGAGTGGGTATATACTTTTACACACACACACACACACACACACACACACACACACACACACACACACCACAGCTTTAACCACTTACATACTGTCATGGAAAAAAGAAGGCATAGCCTCCTTCGAATCTAGGTTTTTATTCATCAAGGCCAAAATAATAGTAGTGTGGTCCTTACCAAATTCTATAAACAAACATATAAGCCCAGGTAACAAAAAAAAAAAAGGTTTCATTTTGTAGTCATTTTTACCCCCCAAAAGTAAACCAACATTCAGAAACCTGGTGGGGAAAAATAAGTACACCCTTCCTACTTCCACAATCATTGAGAGTAATTATGCACAAGATTAGTTAATCATCAAGAAGTGTGACTACCTCTATAAAAGCAGAACTTTCGGCGGTTTGGTGTTCTGGAGCACCCTGATGTGTGTCTACATCATGCCAAGAAGAAAGGACATCAGCCATGACGTCAGAAAAGCAACTGTCGCTGCTCACTAATTTGGGAAGGGTCATAAGGCCATCTCCAAACAATTTCAAATTCACCATTCTACAGTGAGAAGGATTGTTTACAAACGGAAATCCTTCAAGACAGCTGCCAATCTTCCCGGTGTGGGCATCCCAGAAAATTCAGTCCAAGCACAGAGATATAAAGAAAAACCTCAAGAGCCACACCATGTGACCTACAGGCCTCTGTAAGCACACTGAATGTTTATGTTCATGACAGCACAATCAGAAAGAGACTGAAATATGGCTTTCTTGGAAGAGCAGCCAGGAAAAAGCCTCTTCTTTCCAAAAAGAATAAGGCAGCATGAAAATGCACCTGCAAAAACCACAAGTTCTGGAACAATATCCTTTGGACTGATGAGACCAAGGTGGAGATATATGGTCATCATGCACAGTGCCATGTTTGGCGAAAATCAAACACAGCATATCACCATACACACCTCATGCAGTCATTGAGATAATGATCTCAACAAGCCAGAATATTCTTGAGACAAATGTGAGGACTTCAGTCATGCAGCTTAAGTTGGGCTGAATTTGGGCCATCCACTAGGACAATGATCCCAAGCACACCAGCAAATGGACATCTGATTGGCTAAGAAAAAAACAACAAAAAACAAAACAAACAAACAAGGTGTTGGAATGGCCAAGTCAAAGTCCAGACTTCAACCCCACTGAGTGGGCAGGATCTTAAGAAAGCTGTGCATAAAAGAATGCCCTCAGACATCAATGAACTGAAGCAATGTTTGAAAGAAGAGTGGGCCAAAAATTCTCCAAAACGATATGAGAGACTGATAAACTCCTACAGAAAATGTTTACTTCAAGTTCACGTTCAACTACTTTTCCCACCTGGTTTCTGAATGCTGGTTTACTTTTTGAAAAAAAAAGAAAAAAGACTACATATTGAAATCTGCTGGGGTTTATTTTGTTTGTTTGTTTTCATTTTTTTTTTGTTGTCACGTGAGGTTATTTGTTTGTTTGTAAAAGTTGTTGAGAACCACAATTGTTATTTAGGCCCTGACAAATAAAAACACAGAATTGAAAGAGTGTGTACTCTCTTTTTCCCATGACTGTAAATTGTATCACGTGAAACAGAAACGAAGATAGTCACTTATTTCTCTTATAGCGGGATCTATACAACTTGTGTCTGAATTTCAGCACGCACCACAGTGAGGTTGTTATTCATGGGCTGGAAGGTACAGCAAAGGAGCTCGCTCGTTTCCGGGTCAGCAACCTCGCGGATACATCGACCGTCTTCCGTGTTCCAGATATGCAGCGTGCCGTCCAGCGACGTGGACACGATGATGTCGTTGCTAAGCGACCAGGCGAAGTCAGTCACAGGACCCGCGTGCCCTCTCAGAGTCACCTTAACGGTTGGGGGAAGTGGGGACAGAGTCATGATTGACAAGGTCCCGTCCAAGGAGCAGCAAGCAAGGAGGTGCTTGTCATCATTGGCAAACTGCAAGCGAGGAACTGAGGAGGCAAAACAGGTGCAGATATACATAAAATATAATAGAATATACAGTCACACAATGATGAACCAGGGCAAAATAAAATTGACACCTCTGGTGTTATTTACCAGCTGAGTCGACGTGTTGGTCGAAGATGTGATGCATGCCAGCGAAGGCGTAATTCTCACTCAGAGTGGTGTCACCTGCCATGGCACGACTCGCCTCCGCAACAGAGGTGGGCACCAGGCTGCCTGGTGGCCTGAACGTACAAATACAAAGGCATGGAAAATGTTTAAGAAATTCCTATAGTGTATGCATTAGTGCTGAGCAATATGACGATATTCAATTCAAATCAACTTTGTCATTATGCCAAGTTGTACAGTATGACAAAACACTATCAGGCTACTTTTCTGGTCTAAGCCAATAGAAAAAAACAGTAGTGCAAAGACAGTAGATAAAAGATAGACTATCAATACTGTTCAAATTATTTGTAAAGTCTTACTTTTTGACACTTTATTTTATGCCTGTTTAGTCTTTCTTTCTGTCAACATTTCCATCTGGGCCATTTTTGACCATTTTCAGCTGAAAATCTTTGGTGCCCAACATTTCTGTGCAACTATATTCTTGTCTAATGTTAGCTAAGTTGAACATAGGCTACACAGGAACACGGTCTCCTTTTATCTTGACAGAAAACGAGGCACTGTCTCTTTCAAGCAGGAAAATCAAGTCGAGATGGTGGGTAGGGGGCCAGATAATATCTGAGACATCAAAACACCTACGCAACTGTCAATCATTCCAGATTCATATGGTGCAGTTCATACTGGTGAAAAAAGAAGACTTCTCCTTTGGTGTATTTTTGAGTGATAACTCATAGCAACGTGTGTCGTCAACGCGTATTATCCCTGGTTTTCAGTGTTTAATTTCATTTCCTACACTTTAATAAAAAGTATAATTCAGTTATTGTATTTAAGAATAGTTGAAATGTCTTCATATAACTGTGATACAATATTTATCATCATATCGGCCCTTTCTAGCCATCTCGTAACGTTCTTAGGCAAACTTTTCCGTGTTCCAGTGAACACAGAACTGTGCAATCAAACAGTACTGTACCTCTCCTCGTACACTGCCCTGTTCATCTGGGCCTGCAGCTGATATGAACCACGGCTCACTGAACGACGGTGACCTCGTGCGCCCTGAGCCCTGGAGTCTTCCTCAAAGTCCTGCAACAGACAGACACAGAGACAGAGAGAGAGAGAGATAGCAAGTGATGAAAGAGAGTGAGAGAGAGAGGATAGAGAGAGAACAATAAACAGAAACATGGGAAGTGTGGACATGCAAATAAAAGAAAGCAAGGGGAGTAGGCTGGATTAGGCCAGGTGGAAAGAGAAGCTCGACTGAAATAGAAAATGTGTTTTCCTATTTGCTTTTTTATTTTACTGCTTCATTCTCAAAAAGGAGAATTTTCAAAAGCAATACAAAAAGAGATACAAGATGAAAAGAAAAGGAAAAAAGGTTCATGGAGAGTTTGGTGCTTTATGTTTACTTATGCAAATCGTAGAAACGTTACTGACTACACCAGCAGTCTCTGAAAGACCTAAAACAGC
>JAOTRR010000033.1:14769100-14785775 GCA_028570945.1 Gogo arcuatus
ACTGTGCAAGAGTACATGTGACAAAAATAAAGGCTTCAGCCTTGGTTCTTCTTCTTCTAGAAGTGTTTCCAATTTGCAAATTGATGTACATCCATATTTCATTGCATGATTTTATTCAACATAGATTATTTTTAATGGTTTAACATGACTTCTAGAAGCAAAGAAGTAACTGGATCATTAGTGGAAAGTGGAATATGCAAACCAACAATACAATATCTTAGTTGAAAAATTCTCAGGCTGTAGGTTATGCAGGAATTTTTTTTCTTGCACCTGCCCTGTGTTTCCAGTGAGGATATCTGTCTTTATGTTTTCTCTCGCAGGACAGCCGAAGGGAGAGAAGCAATAACTTCCAGGCTTTCGTGAAGCTGGCCCTGGAGACGCTCTTGGGTTCCTGCAACCGCAAATACAGAGGCCTTCGGGGTAGACAAAGCTGAAGCGACAAAACAAGAACCGCACATTCTGCGCATTTCGACTCTTAATTGGATCCTCTCGGTCCCACAGTACCTGCTGTCATGGATTTCGGAGTTGAAATCATACATTGATGACACCATCCGAGATTCTACACTTTTCTAGCCACTTTCCCGTCTCATCCTTTCTTTTCATGCTCCACTCCCGTGATGGTATTGTATATAAATAACTGAATTATCTATCTTAATAAACATTATTTCATACTGATGTCACACAAAGGTTCGTGTACTAATTCAGTGGTTTGAAGTGCACTGAGAAGTCTATATATTCGAGTCCATTATTGGACATAAGTTGCTTGTTATTTTTTTCATAACATTTATTAATTTTGAATAAACATCATATCAATTTACACGTCATATTATTAACCATTCAACAATAACATACTGATTTTGGCAGGATTAGCAGTTTGTTGACGTCAGGATGGTAGAAGAAGGAGGTTCTTAGAATAGTCTCTGAATGGCAGAAATAGAACCTTGGTAGGTGCAGTACCTGATGGGTCTCAGAATAGTAGGTGTAGGACCTTGTAGGCTTGAAGATGGTAGGAGCAGGAGCTTGTGGGCTTCTGGAAGGCAGGATTAGGAGTTTGTTGATCTCAGGATTGTAAAAGCAGGAGTTTGTGGGCCTAGGATGGTATGAGCTGGCCCTTGTGGTCCTCATACCCGCAGGGACAGAACCCTGTGGGCTTCAGGATGGCATGAGCAGAAGCTTGTGGGTAGAAATTTGGGGGCCTGAAGACGATAGGAACAGGAGCATGTAGTCTTCAGAGTGACAGGATTTAGAGGTTGTTGGCCTCAAGATGGTAGAAGCAAAATATTGTTTCCCTCAAGACGGCAGGAGTATAAGATCATGGACGTCAAGATAGTAGGTGTAGGAACTTGTGGGCCTGAAGATGGTAGGAGCAGGAGTTTGTGGGCTTCAGGATGGCAGGAGCAGGAGTTTGTTGACCTCAGGATTGTAAAAGCAGGAGTTTGTGGGCCTCAGGATGGTATGAGCTGGTCCTTGTGGTCCTCATACTTCCAGGGACAGGACCTTATGGGCTTCAGGATGGCATGAGCAAGAGCTTGTGGGACTCAGGATAGTATGGGTAGAAATTTGGGGGCCTGAAGATGGTAGGAACAGGAGCACGTAGTCTTCAGAGATTTAGAGGTTGTTGGCCTGAAGATGGTAGACGCAAAATATCGTTTGCCTCAGGATGGCAAGAGTATAAGATCATGGACATCAAGATAGTAGGTGTAGGAACTTATGGACCTGAAGATGATAGGAGCAGGAGTTTGTAGGATTCAGGATGGCAGGATTAGTAGTTTGTTTTACATCAGGATGGTAGAAGAAGGATGTTCTGTGCTTCTGGTTGGCGGGTGCAGTAACTCATGGGTCTCAGGATGGTATGAGCTGGAGCTTATTGTTTTCAGTATGGCAGGAACAGGCCTTCATGGGCAGTTTATGGGCCTCAGGATGGTAAGAGCAGAAGATTGTGGGCCACAGGATGGCAGAAGCAGGATCTAGATGTAACATACGGAACTCAGAGGCTGAGTTAAGATCCATGTGCAAAGAGGCCTTTAGTACAGATCTAGAGACAGGAACAGTGGGGAAAATCCAAAATCAAGGTCAAGGCTCAGAAACACAGTCAGCAACATAAACAAGGTCAAACAACAATCTAAAGAGTTAATCAACAAACAAAGCAGGGTCTAGAACATGCTAGGGATGGCAAGACTTCGCAATGAGTCAATGCACATAAAATGCTGAAACAGTCCAAAACAAGAATGTCACAGCAGAGGTTGTACTAGTAATCTGGTGAGTGCGACCTCTGATGGCGGGGAAGGAAAGTGTCCTGAATTTGTGTTACACTAAACGTGTGCAGGTGTTTGTAATTCCCATATTTGGGGGAAAAAGTTGACTTCAATCAATTATATCAGTTCTATTTAAAAGCAGATTAATCTTAATTATTTTGCATGAGACATGGGATTTTCTTTGTTATAAAGCTCATTCTATTTTTAGACATGATCATGGGATCATTAAGTGGATTATCACTGATTCTGGACATTCCTTAAGATAAGCACACGCATATACATGCATTGTCTTCTGCCTTCCTGTAAGTACTGCGCTGATATTTCAGATGTCCTCTGTGCTTCTGTGTGTGTGTGTGTGTGTGTGTGTGTGTGTCTGAATACATTACCTCTAAACCATGTGCCCCTGATGCGAGGACTCTTCCACATTTTGCATTTAAAGGCAGTTAGCATGAAAATTTAATAAGACCTAATGAATATTTCCTTACACTGCAAAAGCCTGAGCTAGTTCATCATGCTTTGTGAGCATTTGTGGCAAAAAGTTAAATGGAAAAGGAAACATGATAAAGCTGTGCATCGCTCATACCGTATACAGTATGCACTCATATAAATTCAGTTAAAATAAACGAATATCCACAGATGTGATGCTTAAGTAGAGCAGTGACTACCTTCAGGACTTCACAGGCTGTCACCTCGATATCTCTGTGCTTAGAGTGTAGCTAGCTGGGAGAACAGTTAGCTAAAGAAGCAGGAAAAATCCCGGATCATGATTGGTTAAGCTGGGTTCTGACCATAGCAACTGATAGCCAATTAAATGTGACTAAACAAACAAAAGCGCAAGTTCATTGTCTAACGTCTGAAGTGGTTCATCTTCACAGTGGTAGGAATCTCAATGATGCCTTTTATGTTCATCATTATAGTACCACTGTGTGATTTAAACAAAAGATATAAAGTGTGATGTCTTATTTTTTATGAAATCTAATTGATACATTGCAACATGCGTTTCTTACTGCCTTTATTACACTATATTATGACGTCGTTCACCACAAGACTGTACGACCCCAGTGCGTAATTGATTTCATCATGATAATCTGTAAAGATAATCATTAAATGTCAAACACTCGTTGAACACTTTTACTAAATGAGGCGTTTTCAAGAGAGGATGAAAAGGGGATTGTGTGCATCATTATTCCCTCTTAATATTCTCTTTCAGATTTGTTCAGAAATAATAAAAGCGCTCCGGCAGACACTGAACGTGGTAGAGAAAAAAAATGACATTCATCTTTGATTGTGGGTGCTTCAAGATGTACAGTCCATTTGCTCAATTTGTACAAAGAGCATGTAATATCCTTCTGACTGTCTGTGAATGATGGCTGAAAACACTGGATAGGAGAAAGAGCTAGAGCTGATACACCTGCGACTGCCATATGGCCGACCATTTCTAACCCATATTCAGAAAGAGAGGGGAAAACACAGAGGGGAGGGGTAGAGAGAAAGATAGAGGGATGAAATAGGGAGAAGGAGGAACAGCTTGAAAGGGAGGGACAGAAATATATTACAGATTGCACTCTCCTCTCTATTCAGATTGGTCAGAAGGTGTTCATTAGTCAACACTAACAAGTATGTTCATGCAATATTCCTAGAATTTTATTAATTAAACCTAGAGTGCATAGATCTCTTGTTTAAATTTAAAAAAAAAAACATGAAGATTAAGTCAGGAAATCAACAGTATTGAATAATAGAGATTGACAAGGGTGTAATTGTAATTCACAGTCAGCGCAGTGACAAAGGTGTCGCTCGAAATTGACAGGAAATTTTTACTCGGATACAGCAAACGTTATCGGGTGCAAAAGAAGTCAGACTACACGAGATGGGCAGCAGGGCAGAGAGAGAGACAGAGAGACAAGATAAAGAGACAGTGGGGAGGAAGAGAATGAACAAGAGATTGATAGAGAGAGGAGAGATAGTGAGAAAGAAAAGAGCAAATGAGAGAGAGAAGAAGAGAGAGATAGACAGAGATACAAGATAAAGAGACAATGAGGAAGAAGAGAACGAGAAAGAGATTGATAGAGAGAGAAAGAGAAGAGAGATAGCAAGAAAGAGAAGAGCGAGAGAGAGAGACAGACAGTGAGTGAGAGTGAGAAAAGAGTGAGACAGTGAGAAAGAAAAGAGCAAATGAGAGAGAAGGAAAAGAGTAGATGTAGAAAGACAGATAAAGAAAGAGAAGAGAGCGACGGACAGAGACAGAAGATAGAGACAGTGAGGAAGAAAAGAATGAGCAAGAGATTGACAGAGAGAGGAAGAGAAGAGAAATAGTGAGAAAGAGAAAAGAGAGAAAGACAGTGTGTGTTAAAGAGCAAGAGGCTGTGAGAAAGAAAAGAGTAAATGAGAGAGAAAGAAAAAAGGAAGAAGAACAAGAGATAGATAATGAGAAAGAAAGAAAAAGAAAGAAAGAGTGATGAAGAGAAGTGCAAGCAAGGGAGGGATAGACAGAGACGGAGAAGAAGAGAGATAGACAGAGAGACAAGATAAGGAGACAGTGAGGAAGAAGAGAATGAGCAAGAGATTGATAGAGAGAGGAGAGATCGTGAGAAAGAAAGAAATTGACAGACAGACAGACAGACAGACAGCCGGTGAGTGAGAGTGAGAAAAAGAGTGAGACAGTGAGAAAGAAAAGAGTAAATGAGAGAGATAGAGAAGGAAAAAGGGTAGATGTAGAAAGACAGAGATAAAGAAAGGGAAAGAAAAGAGGCAATGAGAAAGAGAGGAGAGAGATGGACAGAGAGAGAAGAAAGAACTAGTGAGGAAGAAAAGAATGAGCAAGAGATTGATAGAGAGAGAAAGAGAAGAGATAGTGAGAAAGAGAAAAGAGAGAAAGAGAGAGACAGAGAGTGTGAGTGAGTGTGTTAAAGAGAGATAGAGAGAGAGAGTGAAGAGCAAGAGATAGATAATGAGAAAAAAGTGAGAGAAAGGGAAACAAAGAGGCAGTCATGACAAGTGCAAGCAAGAGAGGGATAAACAGAGAGACAAGATAAGGAGATGGTGAGGAAGAAGAGAATGAGCAAGAGATTGATAGAGAGATAGTGAGAAAGAGAGAAAGAGAGTCAGCCAGTGTGAGTGAGTGTTAAAGAGCTAGAGACTGAGAGAGAGAGCGAGAGAGAGAGAGAGAGAGAGAGAGGGAGCCGCAGCCAATCAGACGAGAGTGATGGAGAAAGAGACTAAAAACAAAGCAAGCAGGACTCTACCATACTAAATAGTAACGTCACTGGTGTCTTTTCTATTTTGTCGTACTCCTTAGTGTGCTTTCTGAGGTTTGGGACACAACCCTGGGTTCTACTGAAACGTGCACACTTGCAGCCGTGAGACTGACCCGTGCGCTGAATAACAAACCCATGCTCCGAATGTTCTTCTGCATGTAAAGCATTTATCCACCACAAAGGTGTAGCATTAAATTATTTCTACAGTAGTGACTGATTTACAGGGAATTGTAGCTGTAAGGACCATGTGTTTTAGACATCAGTGCTTGATGCATACAAATAAGATCAATAAGGCTTTAATGTACTAAAGGACACTAAAGTGATTTTTTTGGGGTAAGTGTGTTATGTATAATCTGTAATATTATTAGGATTTCTGAGCTGAATTGCTTTGCTGTGTCTATAGTCAACTATTCAGGCCTGTTATATTTACATCAGATGTAACAGAAAGAATGATGTATGTGATGCAGCGGTTTGTATATACAGGGTATGTGGAGAGCCAGTTTTATTGCCCAGTAGTCCTCTGTAGTGAGATGTACAGGAGATGTTGTATCTTATGTGTATAAATGTGCTTAACTGCAAACATTAAGGGATTATCTGTTTACTGAGCAGCAACACGAGTCAAAAACTCGACTTATAACAAAAGATACCAGTAGTCTTAGTAACCTAGTAATAAACCCTTTGTTTTTTTTCTGTCTGTTGTAAAGCTGTCTGCATCCTCTGTAAAGAGACTTTGGGTTTAATGTGTGATAAAAATAAAACATTATTTTTATTATTATTATTATTATTATTATTATTATTATCCTATAAGAGACCCTTAACAAAGGGAAATGTTTCATCATTCTTAAATTGCCAAACTGTTTTTGTTCCACAAAACCCCAAAAAACAATAAATCTAACTATAAAGGGGAGAAAATTATGACACAGTGTTCTTTAAGATTATTGGCGGTGGTGTAAGTGGAATAAAACACTCCAGATCTTGTAGAACATGATCACTGGTTATTTTCTTTTATTTAAATGCACACACCATGATGATTTATTACTTACATATTACTTACACACCCAGAAACAAGTTCATGAGGAAGGAAGGAAGGAAATGGAGGAAAATGAGAAAGGAAGAGGAACAGAGGAGAGTAAAAGAAGTGTAAGTGAGAGACACTAACAGAGAGAGAGAGAGGTGAAGAAAAGCGCAAGCGAGAAAGAGAGAGAGAAACAGAGAGAAAGAAGGAGAAGAGAGTGAACAAAGACAGGCATTGAGAAACAGAAGAGAGAGATAGACTGAAAGACAAGATAAAGAGACAGTGAGGAAGAAAAGAGACAAAGAGTGAGTGAGAGAGACAGTGAGAAAGAAAAGAGCAAGACAGATAATGAGAAAGAGATGAGAGACAGACAGTGAGAGAGAAAAAGAAAGAGAAGAGTGAGAGGGGAGAAAAGAGAGAGAGAAGATAAAGAGACAGTGAGGAAGAAAAGAATGAGCAAGAGATTGATAGAGAGAGAAAAAGAAGAGAGATAGTGAGAAAGAGAAAAGAAAAGAAAAGATAGACAGTGAGTGAAAGTGAGCAAGAGAGAGAGAGACAGAATGAGGATGAAAAGAATGAGCAAGAGATTGATATAGAGAGAGAAAGAGAAGAGAGTGAGAAAGAGAAAAGAGAGAGACAGAGAGACAGAAAGAGAGAGTGAGTGTTAGAGAGAGATATTGAGGGATAGACAGAAAGAAAAGAGCAAACGAGAGAGAGAGAGAGAGAGAGAGAGAGAGAGAGAGAGGCTACATACTGTGAGCTCCAACCTCAGCTCTCAGAGCTTGGAGGAGAGGAGGCTCGTGCACGCGCTAAGGTGGACATCACGACACGTCTTGCTGCTGTTTTGATCACGTTTTCCATGAGGATGTGAAGATCTGTGAGGAGGAGAACACACACACACACACACACACACACACACACACACCCCGAGGCGGAAGATCAGGCAGCTCGGCTAATTTGTTCGTGCAGTCTCCGTGGATCTGGACTCATCGTGTTTGTTTTTCAGCTGCTGTCACTCTCGCGCCGCGCGCGCTCCGTCTTCATCAAGTCCGTGTGAAGTGATGCGACCGCCGTGCGCGCGCTCTGCTCCCGGGGTGAAGGGCAACAGCTTCGTGCCAAACAACCTGCGGTTTATCTCTTTCTGTTTACTGTCTGTAGGGAGAGCTGTCACCTGCTAGGACGCTCAGGAGAGTGCTGTTTGGGTTTATTGTGCTCTCTCTCTCTCTCTCTCTCTCTCTCTCTCTCTCTCTCTCAGCCTTTCTAGATTCTAACAAGTGCTAATGATTTCTACATGGATGCATTTTTAACGATTTCGTGACAACTCGTAAATGTGACTCGTGTCATTTTCCATCCTAGAAGTTAGGTTTTGTCACGTGCAATCTTAGGAAAAGGGTTAGATCTAGCACCATTAAGGGTTCTTTAGTTCATCTGTCTGGGAGAACCCTAAAGGTTCCCTAGATCCCTGCAGCAAAAGGTTTCTATTTTAGAAAGCTATGAAATAAAACCTCTGTAGAAAGCTAGAACAACTGACATTAACATTAGTGGTGGTGTGATTTCCTCATGGTAGCCTAGTAGTAAACATAGTATTGTAATAAATGGTTCACTTCTTCTTTACCAGCATATGTAAAGCAAAAGAAACCTGAAAACGGATCAGAACTGCATGCTATACTTTAACAACACTTTTCTCAAAAAAAAAAAGTAAAACAAGCCAATGATTACATCTATAACATTTGATTTCTGACTTAACGACGTAAATGTTAAAATTGCAACAATATTCCGAAAGTCATCCATAAGCATCAGGATATTTAAGGATTCAGTGTAAATTGTAGCTCTGCTTTATACACAAGTCTCAATTCTATTCCTTTGTGATATCAGAAATGATCATCACTCAGTCACGACGTAAGCCTCCTAACGAATTTGTAAAAACGACTTGTAAACTCGTAATTTTCTGACAGAAGTTACATTTTGTCTCATATACTTTCAAAAAGGTTAGATCTACCACCTGAAAGGTTTCTTTAGTTTGTCCTTTAAAAGTTCTCTACAACAAAAACCATTTCTTCGGATCATTTAACATCAACCATCCAAAGACATTTCCTAAAATCGTAGCTGTACCTCTTAGGTTTTCATACAACAATTTTATTTCTTCTTAACCACCATAAAGCAAACAGTAACATAAACACAGCAGTACGATATGTTTTAATAGCAATTTCTCCAAAACCCAATGACGAAAAAACAAGCCAACGTTTATTTTCGTAACATTTTATTTCTGATGGGACCACGCACGTATACAAATTACGACTTATGAAAAAAGTGCGTAAGTATAAGCAAAGGAGGATTGATTTACGACATTCACATTATTCCATGTAAGTTGTCATTCTAGCATTACCCACAAGGCTTGGAGAAACAATTGTGTCCCTGTTTCTTTTAACAATTTTAAAAACACCTTCGTGATTTTCATAGCTTTTAATTTCACCTTACGCCTACCAACAAATTCGTAAATATGTTTTCTGAAGTTTATCATTTTCAATGATCGCTGAGTTCGGCTTAGTTTTATGACGTAGGTTATTTAAAATAGTTGTGACGTCGTTGAGGCATTTTTTAAAATCGTAGTACGCAGCATGTTACGCTAAAAAAAAAAAAGATTTTCCCAAACCTGTAAACTGAACAGTGCCGTAGATTTCAATAACACAAAATCCAATCGATCAAAAACTACATTAATTTTCTTTAGTTCTATGACTATTTGAATGCATGCCAAGTGTAACTGTGACTCACAAAGTCATAAATAAGAATTTACGAGGGGTTCATGAGGACTGAATTGTATTAGCCTGAATTAGGCTTTTTTCAGAGTGATTTTTTTCTTTTTGCAGGAAATTGCTACTTAAAAACATAATGCAAATTTAGGCTTTTAAACCCAAGCGCTGGTCCGTGTCAAGTAGCTCTTATTGTTGAGAACATCCATGAAATTATACTGTCTGTGAGTGAGGATCCAATTAGCAGCTTCCAGAACCCTGTACGGATCCACCTGACTGCATCTAAAATGCAAAAATCAAAATATTATTGGTTCCAAGGGTGAAATACGTGTCCACTACTGAGAAATTAGAGATATATTGATTAGTTGTTGTCTGAATGGAGCTCAAAATGATAGAGCTGTTAGTAAGTGTATAAAGCTGTTCATACTGGAATATCACTGGTTCGGATTCTGGACCATGTGCACACTGTAGGCACGTTAAAGTCACAAGGTTTTTTTTGCCCGTGAGAGAAGCAGGAATCACTCTGAATGAACGCGGCCAACACGATGGATGTGAAAGTGGAGCAGGCTGCAGAGCCAGACAGCAATCATCCGCCTCCTCTCCAGGTGTTCGCTCTCACGTCCACGCTGCACGGCATCGCTCACATCTTCTCCAACGAGAAAGTGACGGCGAGATGCTGCCTGTGGCTGCTATTCTTCCTCGGCTCCTTGGGCTTCCTGCTGTACGTCTGTATGGACCGAGTTCAGTTCTACCTGGAGTTTCCGTACGTCACCAAAGTGGACGAGATCGTGGCTCCTGCAATGCTGTTCCCCGCCGTCACCATCTGCAACCTCAACGCCTTCCGCTTCAGCAAGGTCACCCGCAACGACCTGTACCACGCAGGGGAGCTGCTCGCAATGCTCAACTCCAGGTGACTTCACTCTATTCTATTCCATTCTACTCTACTCTCATAAAACTATTCTATTCTACTCTCATAAAGCTCTATTCAATTCTATTCAACTCTCATACAGCTCTATTGTATTCTACTCTCATAATGCTCTACTCAACTCTATTCTATTCAACTCTACTCTGTTCTATTCTCATAAAGCTCTACTCAGTATATTCTATTCAACTTTATTTTACTCTACTCTCAAAACTATTTTATTCTACTCTCTTGTTTTATTCAATTCAATTCTATTCAACTCTACTCTCATAACGCTCTACTCAATTCTGTTCTATTCAACTCTATTTTACTCTCATACAGCTCTATTCCATTCTACTCTCATAAAACTATTCTGTTGTACTCTCATAATGTTCTACTCAATTCTATTCAACTCTATTCTACTCTCATAAAGCTCTACTCAACCCTATTCTATTCAACTCCACTCTATTCTACCCTCATAAAGCTTTATTCTACTCTACTCTCAAAACTATTCTATTCCACTCTCATAAAGCTCTATTAAATTCAGTTCAACTCTACTCTCAAAGCCCTACTCAATTCTGTTCTATTCAACTCTATTCTACTCTCCTAAAGCTCTATTATATTATATTATATTATATTATATTCAACTCTATTCTAATCTTCTAATCTGTTATATTCTATTCTCAACTCACTAACCTTTGTTCTAATCTATTCTATTCTACTCTCAAAACTCCACTCTATTATATTCTGTTCTATTCTGATAAAGGTTTATTCTCTTCTCCATTGATTTTATTCTGCATTTATAAAGTATTATTCTATACTATTCAATTTTATTCTATTCTTGTCTCACAAAGCTTCACTCCATTCTCATAAAGTGTAATTCTATAATTATCTTTTCTTCCCAAAAAAGTTCCATTCTATTCTTTTCTATTGATTTCTCACAAACCATTATTCTATTCCATTCTCAAAACTTTATTCTGTTCTATTCTATACTCGATGCTATGAAGAATTATTCTATTCTCTTCTATTTTAGCCTATTCTTGTCTCACAAAGCTTTATTCTGTTTTATTCTTCTTTACTCTTATAAAAATCTATTTGTCTCACAGAGCTTTGATCGATTTTATTTTCATAAAGCATTGTTCTATTCTATTCTCACAGAGCTTTATATTTTCCCATTTTATTCTAATCTATTCTCCCAAAACTTCATTCTTCATTCTATTGTATTTTATTCTATTCTAATAAAGAATTATTCCATTCAATTCTAATGCCTTCTCACAAAGTTTTGTTTTATTACATTGTCATAAAGCATTTTTCTATTCTATTCGGTTGGCATTCTATTCTAATAAATGTATTCTATTGTCATAAGGCATTATTCTATTCTATTCTATTCCATCCATTCTTTTCTGTTCCACTGTGAGCTATATTTAAACAAATATTAATCCTTTCTAATAAATGTTGTATTCTAAAAATGTCTATTCTTTCTAGCTTGATACAGATCTGCTGTATTCTATTCAGTTTGATTTATATTCTATTCTAATTATAATATTCTATTTTATTCATACCATTCAAATCCAAATGATCATAACTGCCATGACCATATCAAGATTATAAACCAAAGTATTACCAAAGAATCTTTGAATACACAAATTTTTACTGAACATTATTTAGTAACTTCTGCTGAATATTTGAGGCTGTGCTGCAAAAAACCTGACGAGCATGACTGGGCTAAGTGTGTGTGCCTCCACGTGAAAAAGGTGTGAGGGTAACACTGCAGCCTGACTGCGGTCAAATCCAACACTGACTACATGAGAAGCATCCAGTGTCGGCGTGTAGCCTCAGCAGGGTGTGTGTGTATAAGTACATCTCTGGCAGAGTGATATATGCAGTGCCAGTCGAGCCAGTAGGGTCCCGCTGCTGTTCTGTAGATCTGAGGATGAAACGGCCATATGAAAGCAGGTTTTCATGTTTTTTCTAGGTAAAGCCCTGAGGGTGGCTGGGCAAGGCCTCAGGGTTGCTGAACTGAAACTTTTTACCCACAGAATCTTGAGATTAGATGTTATTTTTGGCTCTGCTTTTAACATCAGCTGCCATTTGGCAGTAAGATATACAGTGAATGGTTTTCCCTACTGCAGTGTTGCGGTACACTGGAGCTACGGTGTGACTGGGGTTCAAATTTGTCTTTCGTCATGTCTGTAGCTGTAGTCTCGCTCACAGATAGACATATACACCAAGGGGTACGCACACACTCTTACATTCTCTTTATTTTGTCTAATGCTTCATGAATTTATAATTTATCTTTATTCAGCCTTTGGGGGAGAAAAAGACTTGCGTGGTTGTTTAATTGCTGTTATGTGGTTAAGTTGTCAAAGGTGTCAAATCATCTTCAATCACTATTATTACTACTAATTTCTCCTAGGGCCCTGAATTTTTAATATCTGGATGAAATCTGTGTTTCTTCTTTTCCCCCCTCAATATTTTATTTTCAGAATTTTCATGTATTCATTCATACAGCCACAGTTCCAATTGTAATTTAGTATTTGATCAAATGTTTAATACTTTTGGCACAAAATTAATTCTATCTACTCAACCAGGGGCTTTCTGCCCAATCTGAGGCTCATTCCTGCCCACCCTGAGGTGCCCTACCTGGCGCTACCTGGGACTGCAAATTCCTGCCCAATCTGAGGCTGATTCTTGTCCACTCTGAGGCTTCTTACCCAACCTGGGGCTTCCTATATACAATCTGCCCAACTAAAAGGCTTCCTGCCAAACTTGAGACTCATTCTTCCCAAGCTTAAGCTTATTTCTTCTGATTCCTGCCTTTTCTGAGGCTTCTTGCTCAACCTGGGGCTTCTGACTAACCTGAGGTTCATTTCTACCCATGCTGAGGCTTCTTGCTCAACTTGGGGCTTTCTCCCCAGGCTGAGACTTCTTCCTACCCACCCTGAGGCTGCCTGCCCAACATGGGGCTTCCTGCATAAGTTGAGGCTTCTTGTCCAGCCTGGGGCTTTCTAACTAATGTGACACTTCTTCATGCCCACACTGAAACTTCCTGCCTAGCCTAGGGGTTCTTAAATCCAATCTGAGGCTTCGCGCATCCAACCCAGGGGTTCTTGTCAAACCTGGAGCTTCTATTTGCCCAACATGGGGCTTCATCTTGACCAACATGGGGCTACTTCTTCAATAATGAAAAGATTGTAACATAAGTTCAGCATTTCTGTCCCTCTGTTTCAGATACGAGATTCGGGATGTTCACCTGGTCGAGGAGAGCGTTCTGGAGGCTCTGAAGGTCAAAGCTGACTTCCAGAACTTTAAGCCTCGCCCATTTAACATGCTCGAGTTCTATAACCGAACGGGCCACGACATCAGGGACATGCTTCTCTCGTGCCACTTCAGGAGGAAGCCGTGTCGGCCTGAAGATTTCAAAGTGGTGAGTGGTGCATCTCTGTTTTCTCTGGTTAGCTGTGGTTTTCTGTATTTCAGCCCTGAGATGTTTACAGTGGCACAAGGGGTGCTGAATAAGAAGGTAACAGGATACGACAGAACATAATTTTAAGGCTGGCAGGCGGCGAGGCTCACACTCAGGTCTTGCTGAGTATTTGCCAGGATTAATCCTCACTGATGCTTGAAGAGAGGTTTAGACAGGACCAACTGCTGACCGAGTAATAGCACTGGAGCGTAGAAATAGTTGATGTTTCATGTGAGAGGGGGGTAAAAGGAAAAAGTTTTTTTGCTGCCAAGTTGGCAGTGATGGTGCATTTCCGCACAATTATACACCTCTTTGAGGTTGCTATGGTAATTATGTTTTCCTTGGGCTAATATAAATGAATTGCCCCATTATACACACCCATGGTCTCAAACAAGCCATTATTTGCACAGCAGTGTGCTTGTGTATAATCGTGTCCTACTTCCTTGAGCTTCATAGCACCACAATAAGCTAATTTTTCTTTTTTTTTTTTCATTTCCAATATGTTTTGTGTACACATCTGCAAACCTGACGTCTGGAAATCTAGTCCCTACTGTATGATTCTTCTAATTAACCCTGTCACTTTTGTCCCACTGTATATGAGAGCTTTGAGAGAACGATACAGTCAGTCTCAGGCTCCTCTATTTTTTGTCCTCAGGCTACTTTAAGCTCCCTGAGCAGGACCAAAATACCCTACCCCGCAGCTTTTAAAATAGGTCAGCGTTAAATATTAAATCCAGCGAGAGAGGTGTGCTGGAGGGTGCTAGGAGATTTCAGAGCTTCCCAAGCTCTTGTTCTTTCCCAATACTGATATAAAAGGAAAAATAGTTCTGAGAAGCACAACAGACTATATTGATTTCTTCAAAAATTCTCATAGAACCTAATCTATAAAATATGACATCAATCATTCAATGAAATCCAGAGAGTCATTTTTAAATAATAAAACTGTATTCATTTCTGATAAAATGAACATGAACCTGTGCTGTGAATATTGCATCAAGCCACTACCACAAGTCCGGCTGCATTTATGCTTATGGTTCTCAAAGTGGGGTCCAGTAAACAAAGCCTTTAACTTTGTTACAGTGGTGGAAACCCAGCCATATCAAAGTTATTATGCCTATAAATAATGTCAACTGGAATCTAATGAATTGAAATAAAAACTCCCTGGATCCAATACATACTGTATTTAAATAATGTGATTAATTAGGGGTCCAAGCACCAATGGTACATAGGTATTACACCCTACTGTAATTGTATGTTTTCTTCTTCTTATAATAATAATTATTATTATAATACTTTGATATAGGAGACTCTGCTTTTATGAAATTTGGCACAGTGATAGAGGACAATCTCAGCTACCTACACAGTGATTTTAGTGTACGGACATCAACCATTCTAGCGGCACCAACAGGGCAAATTTGGACATGCATTTGCAATAATAATTCCGCAAGGTGATGTTGTAGAAATACGAGTGTACGTTCCTCTGATTCTTTGGGTCATGCCAAGTTCAGCAGATATCATGACGTTGAAGCATAGTGGCAGCTCGGTGGTTAAGGCATTGGACTACTGCTCGGAAAGTCGTGCACCACCAAACTGCCACTGTTGGGCCCTTGAGCAAGACCGTTAACCCTCAACTGCTCGGTTGCATCCTTTCTCAATTGTAAGTTACTTTGGATAAAAGCGTCAGCCAAATGAAGTAAATGCTAATTTCCAATATATATATTTTTTAAATAACCTTCTTCTCCTTCAAATTCTGTCATCATGACAAAATTTGGATCACATCATTGTGAGAAGAACCGAACGAAACGTCTCCTCAGATTTTTCATATTTCAGATTTTTTCATGACGCACGAACAAAGCAGCCAAACAGAAAGTGATGGCATATCTCAGCAACGGCTTGATGTATTGCCATCAAATTTAGTATATCTCTTCGGAAACAGAAGAGATTCCTCTGCTGCTATAAGAGATGGAGCCAGAAAGTGTTTGGCCCCTTACTCGCTGCTTGCAACTATACTTTGTTTTAATATCTTACTTATAAAATAAATCTGTACTGAAGCAGTCAGTGATTTTTGTTTAACTTAAAAGACTGTAAAAAGTTTGAGAACCCCTGATTTATGATACGCAAAAGTAAAACTCTACGCACTCTTAAAGGATACAGTCACCGATTCTAGCAGGTAGATGGATGAATCCAGCACTTCCAGCTTCTCCCATTTGTGCTTTTCTTCAAAGCCACACCCCAAAACACATTCCTAATGTAGAATTTTTAAATGTTAGTGCAAAAGGCAGAGCTTTCAGTATTGACAGACAAGAAAAGACACCTTCGTGTTCTGATTGGGTAGACGTTAGTAGTCCACAGCTCTTGTTTTTTTATCCTTACGCCACAGAGATTCTTCACTGAGCAGATACTGATTGCTTTTTTACACCTAGTTTGTTTAATAGTTCTTTGCCAGAGCGTTTTTTTTTTACATTGTTCCTTTAATTTAGTTCAGTTACTTTCTTGTTGTAACAATTGGTCAGAAATTTAGTATGCGTGTACTGATGGACAGTTCTTATAAGTTCTTATTACAGGTTGTTTTACCTTTGCAGGTCATTTAGAAGATTGAATACTCCTGTTTTTATATATTGCAGTATAGTGTGCCTGAAATATATTGAAGTCATTTAAAGGAAAGGAAGCATGTGTGTATTGATGTGCTCTAGAAATACGTGCTTTTTTTTGCATGTGGAGGTGGCCTTTATTTTCAGTATTAACATAAACCAAGACTGCAGAACAGCTAGTGTGCATACTGTTTGTAAACCTGTATGCTTTTATTAGCTACTACAGTCCTTTCAAAATGATAGTCAAACACCTTTCTTTGGGGTCATTCTTGTATGAAAGGTTGTAAAAGTGTGTGGAGAGAGCTCACAGCTCCACTCTGCTCAGTCTGATCCTGAGCTCAGGTTACTGTCACTGTGGAGTTTAATGTTCTCCCTGTATCTGTTACCGCTTTTCAACCAACAGGGAACGGGTTCTTGAACCGGTTCCGTTCAGGATTCTTTGA
>JAOTRR010000033.1:14835648-14849971 GCA_028570945.1 Gogo arcuatus
GAAAGAAAGAAAGAAAGAAAGAAAGAAAGAAAGAAAGAAAGAAAGAAAGAAAGGGGAAAAAAAACTTTAAACAACCCTAAAAAAAAAAAAGAAACATTAAGTGCTTTCATTATTTTGGTAGAAGAGGCCAATCCTGAATAACACACATTGAGTTTAATGCTGTATGAGTGTCTGGGGTTTTGTCTGCTGATGACAGGAATTCATTGGCTTTGAAACACTAATGGAGGTGAGGTGAGGCGAGGCACTGGCAGCACAGAAAAATCTCCCAGAAGTCTGACAGCTTGAATGATGAAATCATTAGGAATTGCATAAAGCATGAAGAATCTTAGTACTGACGATGGGGACTTCTGGGCACGTACACACGTACAGGAGGCAGAACATTCCTGAAAGTCTTCTCATTGAGAGAAAAAAAAAAAAAAAAATTCACAGTGGATCCAGTTGTAAAAGTGGAAGCAGCTGAGGAAAGGGGAGGGGTTTCTGTGGGTGTCGTAGTCCTTTGGTGTCTTGAGCGGCTGGCTTCAAAATGTTCTGCCTTTTAAATAAAAAATAAAAAATAAAAAGGTTGGCGTATCCCTCTGCTTATCCGTCCCGAACCCTGCCACTGGGTGCTGAAGTGCTGGAGGAGCCTGAGGATGAATAAAGGAGGGAGCGACGCCGCAACCGGGTTCGGGACGAGCCTCAGACGTCCTCATTTTGCATACAGGAAATACTTCACCCAAAGACTTGATCAAATTTCTTAGATGAGGTACTCCTTTCATGAGGAAGAGGCACGGATAGACAGAGGGACACTTTAACGAGGGGGCGGCAGAGACTTTAAAAAATAAACACTTTTTTTTTTTTTTTTTTTTGCCGACTGTCCAGCAGGTTGAGCGGAACTGAAATGTCTCTCAGGCGCAGTCTCCAATAAGAACAAGCGGAGCGAGGAGCTGGCTGAGCTCGGAGGCGGACACCGGCGCCCCCTTCACGGCGCTGCTCCTCTGCCTCCGTTTGGCCAGTTTGGAGTTGGATGGTGGCGAGAGACGCATGGAGCACGCGCCTGCCGTCACCACCTGAGGAGACGACGCTTCCTGCCATTGTGCTTCCAGGTCGTCTTGCTCTGCGAGCTGCCGGTTCACCGCCATCGCCTTTCCGGCAAAGAACGTTAGATCCTTGGCGCTGCTGTTCCTGCGGGCATGGAGGACACAGACACGTGAGCATAGGGTTAGCATTCCTTAGCTTAACTACTAAAACTACTAAATTATCTTTAAATGCTACAGACTGTACAAGCACTCCTATAGGATTAGAAAGAAAAAAAAAAGAAGGGGGGGACCCAACAACTCACCTCTGAAGCAGAATGGAGGCTGGGATAGAATCAGGAGCACCCTGAGAGAAGAAAGTAGACAAAACATTATGATTACATCATACTTCTAGACGCTTATGTTAAATACGTGTGCTGAATCCTAATGAAATGCTTCTGTCGGCTGGATATTTTCCTAAGAGAGTCTTCCCGTAAACGATTTACGCCATAGGCAAAATTACCAGCTGATTCTAAGAATACACCTAGGCCGGACTGGTTAACCCTGTTCTGAGAGAGAGAGAGAGAGAGAGAGAGAGAGAGAGAGAGAGAGAAGGAGGGGAACAATCTAGGTCCTTACCCCTTGCACCCACGGGTGCTGCAGAACCTGAGCAGCGCTGAGCCGGTTCTTTGCGTCCCGGACCAACAGTTTGGAGATGAGGTCTTTGGCACCCCAGGAGATATGAGCCCACTCTTTCTCAGGAAACTCGTATTTGCCCTCCTGGATACTCTCAAACAGTGTGTTCTGAGATTGATGGATAACAAAGGGAAAGAAATTGATTATTATTTACAGTAACGACAAATATCTTGTTTAATTAATCCTCCATGGTCATAGCACTATGCAGCCTAACACTTCTTATGAAATATATATTTAAATTTAGGGTATAGAATCAAGGCATAGCTGAGAAATTTAGTTCTTTTTCATTTCTGGGTCAGAAAAAAAAATGCAAAAAACAAACAAACAAACAAACAAACGACAACAAACAAATCGAGGCGCAAATCCACTTCACGGATCGCAATTGAGCATTGTTCAAAGGTATCTTTGAAACTGTATAATTATTACACGTCTAGAAACACTTAAAAGTCACAAACAGCCACTTTAACTCATTAAAACGTTAAATGCTCATGCCAAGGTTGACATACTTGGCAGGCGTGACAAGGCTCGCCGTTCTCCCAGCCACAGTCGCTTCCACAGCGGCCCACAAAGGGAGGATAGCCACTTAGCATGATGTACAGGATGACGCCCAGGCTCCACAGGTCACAGCGTTTATCGTAGATGCTGGCTTCCTCGTTGAATGCCTCCACCACTTCGGGCGCCATGTATTCAGCAGAACCACACTGCAAAGGACAAAAAGGAAAAGGAGCAACGTCGTTAGTCAATGTATGGGAATGAAGTAAACAGTTGCCACCTGGGCTGTTCATTTGCAACAGCGTCATAAGGAAATGGCGGTTATGTGTAGATGGGGTGTGGCACAGGCGAGAGGAACAAATACATAAAGAGTGTGTATGTGTGTGTTAAACACCAGCTGCTTTTCAAGTGTTTTAGTATGTAGATGGAGGTCATGTGCTCTGAGGAGAGACCGTATGACCGTCACATGGCACATAACGAATGAGATTAGAGACAACCCCGTGTATGAGATCACCACAAACAGACAAATACATAAATGATTAAATCATACAGGTTCAGGGTTAGGTATGGACTTTGTACGAATAGAATAAAATGCTTGGGAATGTGCTGTTTCATGATAGGCTGGATGGACCTCTGTGTGAAGAGAGCAAAACTGATAGAAAAATTATGCACTGCATGCAGAAAGGGTTACTCCTGGGGCTAAGGTGGTTGGGTCATGGAAAGTTTTGAAAACTCAGCTCAGTGTTCGCTCTGTAAGTCTCTGCAAAACGCCTCCGTTCTGAAACTAGGCCAAATGCCCAGGAAGGGAAAAGAGGATTGAGTGTCCCAGAAAACCATCGCTCAACACCTCTTACACAACACCACATACCCACATCGCATAAACAAAACACAACCACACGGATATGCTTTATGTGTGTGTATATATACACACACACATATATAAAAAGAGCACATTTCCCAACAGAAAGCCATACAGTGTGATCGAATTCAGTGGACAAGGAGAACAAAAGATAATCCTTCTATCACTGCAAGGCTTTTGGGTCAGTTTGGTTAGATTTTCCTCTACCAGCATTTTTTGTTATACCGCATTAAGCTCCAGTAATTATAAAATGCAGGCCAGGGTTATGGTTGCGAAATTGCCACTTGTGGGACTTTTCCCTAAGAACCAGTAATCCAAAATAACTTCTAGGTTAAAGTCTGGTCAGCTTTTGAAGGAGTTCTTTAACTTAACGAGGTTACTGAGGTGCTTTGTGAGTCTATTTACAATAGTATACTGCATCAAATGATACCAAAAACAGGTCTGATACTTTTCAGTTTGCTGTGGCATAGTATGTTTGCTTTGTTTTGGTTCTGAGGGCTGACGTTCTTCTTCTGGCGTGTTTGCGCAGGCAGCAGGCTTCTTTTGTCCTCCTTGAACACAGCTGTCGTGCCGCTCCGCCCCACTGAGACTTTATGCAACGCACTTTCGCAGTGCAGGAATTCAGGAACTGCAGACAAAAGCTTGGCTGTTCTGAATCGCCCCCTCCTCCTCCTCCTCTCCTTCTGCTGTCTGCCTGCTCGCCATCGCTCAACACCCCCACATTCAGGTCGCCTCTTAACAGCCTCTCTATCAGGGGTCAGACAAAAGACGAGCTCTGAGCTGCTCCAGATGACGGAGTAAATAGTGCTGTTAGCTACTCGGAGCAAATGGAAGATTCCACAATTAGCAAACAACCGTGTTTCATGTTTCTTTGTTGGTTGTGTCTATAGACTGGAGATATGGGTGCTATCTCTTAATAGCAGGAGATGAGAGGAGGAGGGACATCAGATGATAACCTGCACTGCAGATTTTCTCTTCCTGTAAGTACTTGGTGCAAAATTAGCAAAGCCTTGCATCAGGCGCTTCCTTGGGTGGGGGGAATTACGCCACATGGGAAAAACAGATAGCTGACAAATGCAGACTTGTTGGCAAACTAAACGTTGGGTTTTCTTGGCCATGTGACAAGGAAGTGGCTTCTCAGCTGGCAGAGCGTTTCACTTTGTGGCTCAGTTTTGCATCAGCCTCCCATACCCAAGCAGGTTACATGTAAGCCATGTTTAAAATTCCCCTGTGAGTATGTGTGTGTGTGTGTGTGTGTGTGTGTGTGTGTGTGTGTGTGTGAGTGAGTGAGTGTGAGAGAGAGTTCATAGGTGTGTGGTGGTACACAGGCTCAGCAATGAGCTGTACAGCCAGACATTTCTCAGAAATCAAACCCACACTGTTACAGGAAGTGCAGAGGCTACATAGGTTAAACCAACGATTTCCTTAAAAAAACAAAACAAAAAAAACCTGCAGATACTAAATCTTGGCACAAGTTTGTGTGCAGGACTGAGGAATCTGCTAAGATGACCCTTGTGATAAAGCCTAAGCAAAACAAGCAGAACACACGTTCCATACTTCGGCACTTGGCTCCTCTTACCCAGTTCACCCTCCCTTTCCACCAGCCAATCACAACCCAGTTGCTATGCTTAAGAAGCAGAGAGAGGGAAAGGACTTCCTGTAACGTCTGACCTCGCTGCCACCCTTTACCAGAGAAGCACAACAATAACAACAAAAAAAGGCAGAGAAGTGAAAGCATCAAAGAGCAAAGTGACAGGCGAGGCATGAGGGATGAAAAGAGAAAAGACTTCCAATGAACCTGTTTCCAAGAACATGAGGGGAATTTTCTTTTATTAATGTTTGATAACTTCTGCTCTGAGCCTTGAGATTTGCTATTTTGCACAACATGTTCTTGCAATCAAGGACCCGAGCAGATTCTGTTCCCGAGAATGATAAATGACAAGTCCAAACTGGGTTAGAATTAGAAACAAATCTCCAAAAGGACATAACAAAAATAGATTTTTAAGATCTGGTGTGCAGGTTTTGTTTATAGAGACACGTCTCCATTGTAAAACCTGCAGCTAAAGGTAATCAGGCACACAAAGAAGTGGCGTGTAGAACAGGCCATGCTTCAGTGCTGCACAGGTTAAACGTGTAAAACTCTCTCCACCCGTTTGCTATTCTACCCCCAAATAGTCTGGAGACTTTCTAAAGACTCGCAGGGGACTAGTCCCACTCAGGTTACACCAAACGCCCCTGGGAAACATTTCACTACACACCACCTACTGTTTCTCCATCACCTGTT
The DNA here is from genome assembly GCA_028570945.1 of Gogo arcuatus. Lineage (NCBI taxonomy): Eukaryota > Metazoa > Chordata > Actinopteri > Siluriformes > Anchariidae > Gogo > Gogo arcuatus. The sequence continues at coordinate 14,840,975 of JAOTRR010000033.1, forward strand.
GTTATCCGTCCAATTTCATTGATTCTCATGCACGTAAGGAGGCATGACCATTCCAATACACACACACAATGTTTTTGCAGGTTCAACACTAAATACGATCCATAAAACAGAGATTAAAATCTAGTCCAAAGATATGAATGTAGAGAGCTCATATCTGATCACGCTCCTGTTGCTAATAACTTATTTATCAAAATCCAACCCTGAATGTTTGTCTCACCCAGAGGCACTCCTGAATTCAAAAACTTTCTAGCCAACCATAAATCCGGGATTAATCTCACAGACAAGATTCTTTCTCACCAACGGGAGCCAGCCGTTCAACTGACACCACCCACGCTCGTCCAATAGTGTGACTGGAAGGGACTGGATGATAAGAGTGGCATTGTAAAAACATCTGGCTTATCTATGCAAGCGCGCCAAGCAGGTCTTATCCACTCATAACCTTCCTAATAATGCACGCTTCACCAGGCTAAGAATATTCTCTTGCTTGAACAGGGTCTTCTTCAGTTATTGTTTGAATGTCACTCACACACACACACATTTACATTCACATACCGGTGTGAGGAGCTCTGGAGTAGAGATGGGGGAGCTGTCGCTGTTCAGTTTGATTCCACTGCCCAAGTCGAAATCACAAATTTTCACTGGTGAAATCTGAAAGCAGAAGAATCAAAGTCAGAAACTTGCCACACATCTTGACTGCACGAGCTGTCAGTCATGCTTATGATTATTCACTCTCTCTTGACAGGACATCTGTACTTCTGTTCTCATCCAAGGCTTGTTGACAATGAAGAGAAAAAAACAAACAAACAAACAAACAAAAAACAAACAGACTCACCCTGTCTTCAAGTTCACATAAGATGTTTTCAGGCTTGAGGTCTCTGTGGGCCATCCCTAGAGGACACAAACACACGGGTCATGCATTAGATATCAGACTGGTTCTCCAGGGTTTTGGAGGATGACAAAAGAGCAACAGAGTAAAAGTATGTTTCCAATACACTGCGTTGCCAAGATCTGCTATAAATAGATGATCATACGAATGTCCTCCAGGCAAAGACAAAACATGAGACCCTTTGCCTTCTCAACAAGCTTCTCAGAACATCTTTCAAGGAAGCGATATAGAACACCAGAATACCATCAAGCTAAGGTTTCATATTCCATCCTCCAGCACCCTAGCTACAGTAGCTCTCCCCCACCACCATCACCATCTTGCTTAATTCCTAAACGGACTATTCCCGGTAAGAAACTTATACTATAATTATACAATATAAGTATAGTCCATGATGTCATTCTGCAATTCCAATACATGAACCCACTGACCTTTGTTGTGCAGAAAGTCCAGAGCACTTGCGATGTCCTGCACCACAATGCTTGCTTCCTGTTCGCTGAAGTGTCTCCTTCGATGAATGTGGGTCAAGACGGAGCCTGGAGGGAAAAAAAAAATAAAATAAAAGCGCATATGCAAAACAAATCCCATTAATACCACAGCTCAGAGGTCATTCTATTACACACAACCTTTTTTGGCACCAGTACAGCCATTTTCTTCATTTTACATAAAAACTAACACTTGTTTAGAGGGTGAGAATGCTCGTAGGATATACGTACCTCCCCTCAGTTTCTCAAACACCAGGTAAAACTTATCCTCCTCCTCAAAAAACTCCACAAGCTCCAGGATGTTTCTGCAGGTTGACAGGATAAAAGGGGTTCAGAACTTTTTCATCCATGGATAAAATAAGCCTGGTTTCCAAAGACATACGTGCAGAGCCTATACTATTACACAGGATCTGTCTGGGTCAGGACAAGGGTCATACACAAGATGTCACCTGATGTGCTTCTCATAGTCTCACTTTACACTGTGCAAATAATGGCTCTAATTCTCCTGCATAATATCTTAACCATTACAATATTGTATGCAAAGAGCAAAGCCTGGCTAATTACAGCTATGCCTCAGTTTGCATTGGAAAAGTTAAGAGAGTACATTACCTGTGGCCCTGGCACTGATACAGCATCTCCACTTCCCTGAACACACGACTTCGACTATGTCCTGGTCTCTTCTCTATGATCTACAAAACAGGAAAAAACGACGTTACGGCAGGATCAAAGACTGTAACATCTTGTAGTTTTCCCTCTTGTCCACACAATCATCATTTGAAAGTCTCTGCAACAGCTGCAAATGCTGCCCTGCACACCTAAATATACCCTAACCCATATTCCAGCCCCTGGAGGCCCATGACATTGCAACACAAAGCCCTCACAACATTCGTGGGTCAAATTCCACCGACAATAAAAACACATCATAACCAGAACGAGCTAAATTGAGCCTGGAGTTTAGGGAGAGCTGAAATTGGCTGTTGACAGTAAATCGCTCTCCCACTCCCAGTCATCGACCCCCTCGCCATGTGGCGCAGGCTGGACGTGACTGGATTAGTGGTGCTACTGAGAGAGAAGTGGCACACAATGTAGGTCCTGGATTAGAGCCTGGGGTTAAGGCCAGCTCTGCATTCCCCTACGAACCACTGCGCGCCTGAGTCAGCAACCTCTGAACAGAAGCCACACAAACCCATGCTAACCAAAGTGACTACAGATCTGAAGGACCTTAGATGTGGGGACGGAAATCCATCAGACTTTCCTTCTTGGTTTTCCCCTTTCAGAGTTATAAAAAGTCACAAGAAGAAGTTATACCACAGCGCTGCTGAATGCTCAACTCTGACTGCTCAGAAACATTTCTACAATGGTAGCACCACATAATCATAACCTAATAAATACGTTTTAAAAACAGGCTGTTGTTTAACATTTAATGGAAGGAGTCTCCAGTCTCAGCACTTTCTAACTTTTGTCATTAAATTCAAGCCATATAATGTATTGTATATATAATGCAAGGGATGACGGGAACTAAAACGTTCCATAAACATTAAACGTAACTATAAATGGTCAAAAATATGCATCATTCTTTGAAAAGTTAAAAATTGTAATCCTTGACAGGCTGCTGTTGTATATGAAGAATAACGCACTTCAGGAAACGCTGCTATTCTAAGAAATGACCCACTTCCAGGTGGTAACAGAAACAAACTATGCTTCATGTTAGGCTGCATCACACCTCCGTGTTGTTGATTATTTTCCTATGATGTCACACCCCTAAGTGTTTCCTTCCTTCCTTAGTGGATGGACAACACCGTAAATCCTCACAGTAGCCTAGGATGGTTGCACTAATGGAGCCAGACTGAGTGTGTAAAATAAGCCAGGCCTGTAAACATGACGCCCAGAAGTGCAACGACTGAACACATGCACGCCTAAAAGGAAGGAGGGGGTGCAACTCAGGAAGGCTGGCTAGCAGGCTGTTTTCACTCAGTTCTTTTGTTCAGACTTGGACACCAACACCAACCCCCACTGATGCCCCAACCTCAGGGAGGGGGTGGGGTGACCATGACATCTGGTCTCAATTTAGAGTGCCCCTTCCCACCCAAAAATGGCCCTGATGGAGATAAGCCACAAACCCTCCTTGGGACAACAAAGCGCTGCAGACAGACAGCCTTGCAGAAGCAAGCATATGGCCGTCTTCCAGTTTTCTGCAAAAACACCATTAATAAAAATGCATGTTGATGGTGGTAGTTACATTAACCCTTTTATGGATCAAGTCATTATATCATATTTAAATGAAATTTAACAAATGCTAACAGAACGTTCTAGCACATTCTCTCCCTGCAAGCACGTGCCCATGAAAATCAAAACAACCACAGCATTTCTCAACATTTCACTTCCTCGAAATATGCTAACCGAAAAAAGAAAAAAAAAAAATCACGAGGTATTACGCCTCTGGCACATAACGTTTTTTTCTTGAGGCCACGCCTTACATCTTTGTACAGTTCATGATCAAGAAAGCAGGTATTCCCCCTCCTATTCTTCCTCCACTGCTGTGTGCTTTGGCAGACATACCAGAACAGAACACAACGTTCCCGCCACTGCCTGGCTCACTGGCCAATGGAAGTGCAGCATGGAGGGGAATGTGACACTCCCAGCGTTTCAATTGGCCGTCTTAACGGATGATCTAACAAAAACAGGATGGGGGAGCTTCTTTACTGAGCCAGCACTGAGTGCAGCAACAGTGCAACAGTTCAGGACGAACATCCTCTTTTTCTAAACACAACCCAACAAGGGTACGACAACGATCAAAGCGCTGCCTATCTGGTCAATTTTAATCATGACTAATATTTAACTTTCAGGGTCAGATAACATTCACAGCCACAACCTAGGAATAACACACGGAACCTGAAAATACCTTTATGTTCCTGCTTTTACGATATCACAAGCTAACTCAAACAATGAGCTCATTAAATGTCAAGCAGCTTTACAGAAATACGGATGCAGATTCATGTTCATGCTCGTGCCCTGCAGGATTTCAGAAATGTAACACGCTCACAAAAACAAATTGCAGTCATGTGGAGACAGTGGCTCCGTTTCCAGTAACCTGTTTTATAAGTTCCTAGAACTGGCACGAGTGCAAAAGGGTATTCCTGTTCAAAACAATACCACATTTCAACCTACATTGTTGAGATTACACGTAACGCACATGATTTAATCCTAAACCGGAGAGAGACAGGAAGTGTGTCTTACCTTCACAGCGTATTCCTTATGAGTGATTTGGTTGATGCACGTTTGCACTTTTGCATAAGCTCCCTCTCCCAACACTTCATCCTGCAGCTTGTAGACATCTAAATAGAGAAAGGCAAGAGTAAACTCTATTAATGGCAATGAATACATGAAGTGGGTAATGCCATTCCTCCAGAACTCTTATATACAATGGAATAAAATGTTTATTCAGTTTCACATTCACCACACAGTACAACAGCAGGACTGTACACAGGAGGGAAAAAAATACACCGTATATACTCAGGGGACTAAATATTATGCATACAATGCATACTTCCGACAAAATACATAGTAAGGATACTCTTAGGACAGTAAATATTCAGGAGAACACGTATTCCCAGGACTGTATATTGTCAGGATATACTCAGGGCAGTATATACTCAATGTATACCCAGGACAGTGCGCACCAACTCAACAAAACAACAGAACATTACACTATCTATATGATATCTGCACTATCGTGCTGTTTCGGTAGAAAATCAGATGTAGGTAACTGTATCAGCAAGATCAGTAGTGTCTGAATGCAGAATAATTGCGATACGATTAAATAAAGATAACATGACAACAAAGGAGGCGCGCGCACACACACACACACTTTCAGACAATGATGTACGCTGTTTACACTTACCCTCAAACCGTCCCGAGAAGCTATCTGTCGCTCTGCACCTCTTTTTCTTCTTGTTTCGCTTCTTGGCGTCGGGTATGTCGATCGGCTGGCTGGACGGCATGTCTTCATGTCGGGACGGGAAGAAAGAGAAAACGGTTATACGCGAAGAAACTGATCCTCTCTTTGAAGCAGGCTTAAAACATTGGCAGACGGGAGACAGAGGCTTAACCATAAAGTGAGTGGGCTCTGACACTTTACTGTAAACAACCCGACTGGGAGTGTGTTCCACATCACAGGAATACCTCCACAAAATGACAGTATGTACATGTGGTGTGGTTTTTGAAGCAGATATTCATCAGCACGACAAAATAAGACCTTACGCACTGCAAGAGCTCTATGTAAACGCTGGTTTTACATCATGAACGTAAAGCCGCAAACCCAAGGCGTGTTTGAGACAAAAAGAAAAAGTCAGCAAGGGCTTGTTACTCACCGGGGCGAGTGGAGCAATCGAAATTGAATGCGGGATCGAGAAAGCGGGATTCGGTTTTGGAGAATTCGTCTGTTTCGAAAGGATTTTGGCCCTGAAATTGAATAAACATTAAACTATGTTTATACAAATGGGTGTGTACGTTTCTCCTAATATCAACTGTAATTAATGTGTAATTGTTATAAAATTGGTTAATAACCAACATAAATATCCACATTTCCTGGTATACAGCAAGTCGAAACAATCACAAACTTCCCTGTACTTAGGAACAGGAATTGAGGGCATGTGTCAACACACCTTGAAAGAGCGATGGAATCCAGTTACGGCTGCGATCTTGTTCTGAACCATTTTGCTTCCTGATTCGGTGACTTATTTCCTGATCGGATCAGTGGCTGCCGGCAACAACGGTTTGCTTAGCTGGAGTGATTAGTCTCACTTCGCTAATCTGATGTCTGGTGACTACAGTGCTTTAAACGGGAAACCTGAAAAAGAAGCAAAAAAAAATATCATGTTATTCAAAGTGTGCACAGAACATCAATCATGGCTACAACATGACAGCTGAGGTCTCAAAGTCAAAAAACCAAGGAAGGTAAAAATAAGTTCATGCCTGTGTGTCAACGTGGAAGCAAAGTGAGCCAAGAATAATAAGACAACATATAAATGATATCGCATTATTATACTGTACCATGCAAAACATCCATAAACTCATAAAGCTCTCATACACCCATGTGTTTACTTCGCATTGTTTAAGACTTTAACCCTGGAATAAAAGTCATTCATGACCAACACCTAATAAGCGAGATCTACTGTCTAGCCAGTTGATCTGATAGCTAATGATGTATCAAACTTCAGGAAAATAAATGTTTTTCTCTCATGTATGCCTATATAATTGATGGCATTAACACTTCTCCCTCTGCTCTGGATGAACAACAGAAACTAATCCAAGTTCAGTTCTTCTCCCCTTCAGATTGCTTGTACAGTATAAACAGAAGAAAACATGTTCAGTTTTCTTGACATTTAAAAAAAATCATTAACTGCTGCATGAAATGTGATGTCTGTTATAATATAAGAGGCTGTGAACATATTCAACGCTGCATGCTTCCTATCTTGAGAGATATGACGCTATATATTTCCAATACATTTTCCAAGTCTGGAAAAATGAATTCCATCAAACGCCTGAATTTTTCCATGCCTGCACAATCCTGGACTGAGATGTGTGTATTGGCTAAATAAGCAAAGAATACTTTATAAATGATAAAATGTTAAGCTCCTATTGGATTTATTAGTAGCCTATTAGCTAAAACCTCATCAGCGTCTAAAGGGAATATTCTGGAAAATTACTGGAAAATCGTCCAGGTACATTAGCGCTAGCATTGCGTTTACAAGACGCTGCTAGCAAAGGTATGTAATACAAACCCTATCTAAAATCAAACTATTATAGAAATACATTTATTAATAGATGTTACCTCGTTTGACAGCTATTATTTTATTACTGAATTATTTAAAAGACCATTTATAGCTAGAGTTCAGAACAGATACGATTAACCGTCGTTTAGTACTGGAGCCGAATCCCAAATTGCACGCTTAGTGCACTAGATAGGTTACGAAAGCCATTATTTTATACTCGAAGTAGTGCACTTGTGTAGGAAGTTGATACCAAATTGGGATTGCACCCATTTCTTAACGCCCGTTAACTGCCGTTGAAGAGATTTAACTCGAAAACCGAATTAAAAACTCATCCTTGAAATGTAGATTTCACAAATTTAAAATACAAATTGCTTAATAATAAATATTTTAAAAAATACTAACATTTATAAACAACATAAATAGCTAACTTTGTTAGCGTTGTGCGCGAGCGTGACTCGCTATTGTTTCCACAGGCTCAAATGCTAAATAGCAAAACACTGCAAATATGTACATCTATAAAAAAATAAAAATAAAATAAAAATCAGGAATAGGTGCTCACCCCGTTGATTTGAGTTTAAAGCTCCAGTCTGTTTGCCGTTGTGCGACCCCTCTGCTGTCTGGTGTGCTCCTGGACCTCACGGTGTTGTACTATGTGGGCGATATAAAGCCTTGCGCGTTCGGGTTTATATAACTTCGTGGTCATTTTAACCCCGCCCCTTGTTCACGGTAAACTCCGCCCAACGACTGGGAACACGAACACACACACACACACACACACACACAATGACGTTTTCTGTTTTAGGGCGGATTTCAAACTACCTTTGTTCCGTTTCTTTTTCAGAAACAATAAACAAAAACGTTATGAAACATATATAATGAGTAACCAAAAGTAAAATCGTACTCTTCCCCTCAAACCCTAATTTAGACGTGCAGTAAATGTACACTTTGTATGTACACTATAGGTTACAGTAAGAGACCTCATGCATGATGCAAGCTTCTGTAATAACCATGACTACTGTCATCCATCCATCCATCCCTCCAAATCATGATGAGTGAGCACAGGATCAGTTTGAAAGAAACTGTGAGTCATGATGCTATTCAGATAATACCTAGTTATAACACTGTGCGCTCTGTTTTCAAATATAGAAAGGGTATTCTCTAAAATCAAATGAGCAACATGCTATAAGTGCTCTGTTAAAGGTGCAATAGTCGATTTTTTTATTCCTCACTTGTACAAATAACCTGGAAGATATGCAAAACATGATTAAAAAAACAACAACAATCGATTAAGCCATGGTCTTAGTGTATTAAGTCGGTGAGAAAACCCATTTGGAAAACTGACTTCCGGCCCGGAATCCTTGTTTGTGTTCGGATCTGCCTCCCGTCAGTCGTTTTATAGACACTCTACTGCTGTGTTCCATTTCACCTCCAGCTAGCACAGTTTTAGCCAGGTTAGCCACTGTTAGCAATACCAGTTGATAACAATGCATTACGCGGTGTTTTGATAGAAGGTGGACAGTACTGTGGGTACGACCGATTTAATAAGACATAAATAAGACAAAAGTGTTAATAAAGAGTATATTACTACACTACAGCTTTCACTCTGTTGATACGCAGAGCAGCCATCTTGGATTTTGAACTCAGGGTTGGTAAGGTTCCTCCAACTTTCCGAGTCGGAAATCCGACTTCAGGGGGTATTCGGACTAGGAACTCAGAAATCCCAACTTCCCAGTATAAATGGAACACACCATACAGTCCACCATAGATCAGGGAGGGCGGAGCTTCGTGAACATGGGTGGGAAACACATGTCAAATGTCAAAACCACCAAACTGTTAGAGACCTATTTTTTGGGGG
>JAOTRR010000033.1:14850071-14860257 GCA_028570945.1 Gogo arcuatus
AAAATAGAAATGTGTGCACACTATGGTGAACTTGTTCACCTTTAATTATTACATGCTTTTCTGAAATTAGACCAAAAACAAATTGAAATCTGAGCCAGAATTATACACACATAATTACAAGTAAATATATTCTTAGGTTTACATTAGTTAGCCTTTACAAGCTGGTACTTCACTACACGTAACAAAAATGTTTAAACTGTGTAGCAGTGAAAACAAATTATAAAAAAATACCGTCAGTGCAAAAATTTGGATTTGCCCTTCCTCCTGAATATAAATATACTCCTATACTATTCGCCAGCTTTCAATACATCTGACCACAAGATAATAAAACTGCGAAGGTCTCTCAAACTCTGTGGGTTATTTTTGTTTGTTTGTTTGTTTGTTTTTACCCTACCCGTGTTTCGCTTGCCACTTGCTAACCCAATCGTTATACTTTGTCCTGTGGAGTCCCTCAAGGTTCAATTCTGGGACCGACACTATTTTATACTCCTATTAGCCAGGATCATTAATAAATACAACACAGCTCCGTATGTCTCTCGCTCCTGACCCTCATAGGTCTTTTCTTGACTGTTTAAAGGACATCAGGTTTTAGATGCGTCATCATTATCTGCAGCTAAATAATGATAAACCAGAAATCTCTGTTATTAGAGTGCTTATCTATGAAGGTTAAGAATTGCGTCAAAAACCTGGCAGTTATTTTCGATAGTGAACTCAGCTTTAAGAACCGAGTTACTACTGTATTAGTAACGTTTGCAAAACAGCACTGTGTTAGAAATATATCTAAGGTCCGTGACATTCTCTTAGCCGATGACGTAGAGGAACTTAGAAATACTTGTTGTTGACTTGTCACAGACTGGATTACTGAAATGCTCTTATCTGGTTTATGAAAGAGATCTGTTAGTAGATTACAAGGAGTGCAAAATGCTATGAATAATCATAATAAAATAATCAAAATCATAAAATAATCATAACACCAAGTCTCAAACTGCTGCACTGGATATCAGTTGTTTTTTTAAGAAGGTTGGGGACAGGGGCCTTGCTCAAGGGCGGTGCTGGAGCTTGAACCCTGACCTTCTGATCAGTAACACAGAGCCTTAACCGTTGAGCCACCACTGCCCTATTTAAACATCCATTTAGTGATATTTAAAACAACAACAACAACCTGATGTATAAATAATGTAATAGGCTAGCAAGATGATTAGCCTGTAACTCCGACACTTTTAAAACAGTCCGTCTCTACATAATCATCATTTGTGAATTAACGGTAGGCCTACCCCTGATTCCGAACAAAATCGGTCACATATCGTTTTGAGGATAATAAATTGTATTGTATTGCAGCAGATTCAGTGGTATAAAAAAATCTAATTGTTGCCTTAAGAATGAAAATCGTATTGTATGGTGTGTAGCCTGAAATTCACCCATAGTCATGGTAAAACATTTATTTATCTATCTATCTTTTAAAGCTAGTTGTTGTTGATTTTACCTTATGGTACCTACAGTAATTGTTTGTTTTTAGAATCTATTTCACAGAAAAAATGAGGGGTACAAACTTTTGTATCGGATTAGTACAGTATCTTATAAAATCACAATGTCTGCCCGAATTTCTTCCGTTGCTTTTGAGAGAAAAGCGAAAGATGTAATCGCCTTTTGTTCTTGGTGCATTTCAAAGATATTATACAACATATATATAACATTATTATTATATAACAAAGTGTACTAAAAGACGAGAACAATGTCCTGGAGTAAACCTTACGTGTGTTCATGTGACAGACCGATACAGTGCCCGGTGCTTCTAGGAAGCGTAGATATGAACTCACCCTTGCACCTTCTGGACTCTGAAAAGTTTTAAAGTTTGCTGAGAAAGAACGAGCGAGGCGGTGTACACTCTCCCAACAGTGTTAATGAAATACCTCGCTGTTGTGATCCTCGTACTCCAAAAGAGCTATTCAACGAAACAATCACCTTTGAGTAAAAGTTAAACGTGGGTCATGCATTTGTTTTGCAGCTTGTAGTGTTTTGGTAGGAAGCATGAAATTTAATCAGACACAGGAAGTGCAGTGTGCTACATATGATGGTATGAAAGATGAAAGATCTCGAGGCTCTCTGTTTACAAGTGGCTTAGATGGGGTTTTTTTCCCACCTCAAGCCGTCCAGCAAATTCTGCGTTCTCCCTCCCTTACTGTGTAAGGGCACTTAATAAGGTGGAACCTTACATCTCTCTCTCTCTCTCTCTCTCTCTCTCTCTCCTGACCTACAGACTCGCTTCTGAAAACAGAAGCAGACATTGCGAAAGCTCTGCCTACTGCTCGGGGAGGGAGAAGCACATGATGCAATTCCTGGTGGTGTTGACAACAAGCCGTGTTCTGAGGCAGGAGTAGGGGTTACTTGCGAGCCAGCATGAGCACAACATCGTAAAAAATGGCCGATGGGGCACTTTGGGCTCACCCATGGCCTGGAATGTGTTTTCCAGAATCAACAGCAGCGCACATCCAGCTGACGTCTGCAACACAAACACAAAAGCTCTGACTGGCTGGGACGCGTACGTGTTTTCAGTGCGAGTTCCTAAATGTTGATGGTACGTGCCTGTGTACCTGTGAACAGGGAGGGACATTCACATGTTACGTAAGAGAGTCTGGAATGCATGCATCTTCACAGACGTGTTGGTTTACGCATGTATATACTGTACGGTTGAATCAGTTCTCAGACCCAGGTGCATTGTGGGTGGGAATAGGACAGGAAATGTAGACTGACTGCGGGTCTTGGAGGACTGAGAGGAAGTCTAGGTTGGGATCTTTGGATGGATGACACTGAGGGATTGTCACCTTTGACCAAAGTGAAGATAAAAATAAATTTGAGAAATGATTAATAATTCAAATAATTCAATTAGGAAGTCATACGTGACTAAAATATAACAACAATTTAAAGAATAGAAACGATCCTTTCTATGTTCATAATTTTGTTATAATTTCTATTGTTATTTATTATGTAACGGAAAACATTCGCTGAGGTGGAGGCAAAGAAGCACATGCTCCAACTGAAGTCTGTTACCTTCTGATATTGGGACACGAGACTGCCATTATCTCACTTATACCACACTCACTTTTTAAAAACATTGGCTTTGTACACTTTTTGTTTAGCTGTAACTGAATAATATAAAATTGCTCTGTTGTTTTAGATATTTAGATCACTTTAGTCCCAAATTATTAAAAATTCATTATAGAATTGTTGTTATGGTTACATCTCAGAGGGAATTATGCTGTTTTGGTTTTGCTGCTTCTAAAAAAATGTTTCTGTGCATTTTAGCTTATAAAGTTATGGTATAATTCCAATTATTAGTTTAATCACAATCATAAAATACTTTTGATAGTAGTGAAGTAGAACTCTATCAAATGAAATTTTGGAATAAATAAAAACAAAAAGATTTTTTTTAAAAAAAGAGAGAATGTAATAAGTAAATAAATAAATAAATAAATTAAAAAAACTTAAGTTTTCAAAATGAATACATACATTATAAAAATGTCACATTCAAGTCTAACACTGTATACTATTTCATTTTTCTCATCCTTCTTGTTGAGTGTGTATTACACAGAAATAGACAGCGTGATGTTTACTAAAACGAAAGGAAAAGTGACAAGACAGTGAGACGAGAGAGGAAACGCAACTGTCGTGTTTTGCCGTTTGTTTTTTAACTAGTATTGGTTTGGAAAGTGGAAGTTAACGTTAGTTTGTTAGAAATCTAACTAGATACACAGGTACTGTGGATGTGCTCGCTCGATAAAGCAAACTTGCATGATGCATGAGCTTCAAGTCAGACGTGTGTGTGTGTGTACGAGTGTGTGAGAGTATGAGGAATGTGGAGGTGTGTATACACCAGTCGCTGCTCTTATTCTGTTACATCTGTATATTTTCCAAGCTGGCAGCTACTACGTACACACGATCAAGCCTTACGGCCACTTCTGCAGGAACATCTGAAGCTTTCCTAGAGTTGAACTCTGCAGAAACACGAGCTTCTGCAGTCCAAGGCCTTAATCCTTAATCCAAAACCTCCAACCAAATCAGAAACAGAACACACACCTGCCTGCAGACCTGAATGTCTGTGTGCTTCGTACCGATCATTATTACTGAAGAAATAATCTGTATACGAAGCTACTACAAACAGTATTATAGGCTGAAGCAGACTTTGGAACACTGAGTGAATCTGGAAAGTCTGTTTATGGATCTAGGCTACACTGCTACATCTTCTGGGTCCTAAATAAAGGTATAAAGATGTGAAATATGAAATATTTGGAATAATATCCAAGTCACTTGTTCAACAGGAAGTTGCATCATCCAAATTTCCTTGAAGATCTTGGGAAGAAGGAGCTGGTCTTGACACGCCCCCAACTCCGAAATAGAAATATCTCAGTCTCTGAGTTGTATTAGTGACGTTGTCGTGGTATTCAAGTGCGATAACCTCATACTGTAATTAGGAAATTCCTTTCTAACAGGCAGCAGTAGCTCCTTCCTTAGACTGAGTGAGAATGTGATTTTGTCTTTATACACCGTCGATTATGAGTGTTCTTCATCTAAGTAACTAAGTGACATCTTACTCTTACTGACGGAGCTCTCTATGACGTCTCATGTTGTCCCGTATTAACTGTAGCACCGTGAAGGAACTATATTTCGTGACATCTTCATGTGATGACAGGAATGACAATAAAAGCTGACCTGACTTGACTTAAAGGCTCTCGTTAATCTCTTTGCTATTCTCCATATTTAGCCACTGACAGGTTTTTGTAGCGGTTCACTGACGGGCGTGGCTTACCTCAAACGTTGTTGACTGTTGTGTAAGTCAGTCATGCAGTTTAACATGACGTCATGACGACTTCCTGTTTCAGAAGGAAATATGCTAACATACTGAATCAAATTTTACCACAATTTGTGTTTGCTAATTCTAAGAAATTCCACGTGTACTTTTAACCCAGTTACTCACTTCAGTATCCTGTTAGCAAAGTAACCTTGTTTAAAAAGAGAGAGAGAGAGAGAGAGAGAGAATGCACATTTTCTTCCAGTCAACGTTAAAAAAATATTTTTTTTAAGTTGCATGTGTTTATGGCCATTTTTTGCCTTCTTGTAACCTATATTTTAGCATGTTGAATTTTAAAAATATATTAACATATAGTTTTCATAATGTGTCACTGTTGTCACTTTGCACAACTTCCACAAACCAAATATCGTAAAACGTCTTGTGTATCGAAGATATATATCGAATATTTATATATGGATTTTTTTTTTTTGTTATATCGTCTACCTCTAGGTAAAAAAAACCGCCCTGCGTCATCACAGACAGGCTAATAAATAAAAGAAAACGAGCACTGAAGCAGTGAAAACCATCTGATTAACCTCCAAGTGTCTCTGATGCAACCACGCGCCGCATTGAACCAGACAAGCTGCACGCGCGCGCGCGCACACCTCGTCTGGCACGTGGCAGCGCCGAGGCCACTCCCACTGTCGAACGGATGTTCTGGCTCCGCCCACTGATACATGACGTTTCGTTTTGTCTCAGTTCCTTAGGGACGTTCCACAAGAAAACAAAGCGCAGACCGGCTGGAACCGGCTGCACCGATTCAGTTACAGGTTGCCAGGTCTGCATAGAATAAACGCACATCCCAGTACCAAAAATACCCACAAGCTCTACACTAAAACAATACTTTTAAACTCAAATATTAAGACAGTCATCTCCAAATATGTCCAGATTTATGAAGTAACATCAAACAACATATTTAACAAAGAAATATAAAAAGTTGAATTTATTAATTGCTCTATGAACATTTTTACCATTTACATCTTCATTGTGATTCGTTGCTTTTCTAATTGAATCTCGATCTTTTATTTTTAATTTCTTCTATCCTTATGCATATTGCTTATTGATTTATTATAAAACTTATCATTTCTATAGTAACAACTTTCACAGAAATGTATTACACTCTGTATATACCTAAACGTAAACAAACGTTTTTAAAAAATTGTATAGGTGTTGATTTCTGTGAGATGATTATTTAACATTTAAGGAAGGAGTCTCCAGTGTCAGTGCTTTGTCACAGTCAGAGGTAAACCTGTATGTTTTCTGACACAGGAAAGTCTTCAGCGTTTTGCTGTTCCTTAGTAACATGACACGTTGTGTTACTTTGTCTTGTTTAATATATTTCCTATCTGTAATCCTTAAACGTTTACTGTTTGGAGGATCGGTTTGATCCAATTTACCCGTATATGGGATCACACGAACGACGACGAACCATTTACTGTATTCACAATATGGCTTATCGTAGAGCCTGTTTACACTATAAAAATGTAAAGTGTAAATGTACCTATACTTGAAACAGATTGTAAATCCGAGATGTACATACAAGTGTAAATTCATCCATAACAACCAACCAAAACCTTAACAACAACCGGCTGTGCAGATCAAAACAACGAGGTGGTCTCGGTACGGATACAGTCCAACTCTAGCGTTATTTTAATGCAGTGGAAAAGCGATTCGATCCTGAATCGTCCGGAATACAGGAAGTGAGTGTGTTTTAGGTTGCAGATGACATTTTTCTGTCAATCTGAGCTGCTAAACTGAACTGCGAGGTGCAAACTGAGGCAAAGGACAGAGCTTTAGTGATGCAGAAATGTGCCATGTTCTGGAGACTTGGACTGATGAAGACAAATTAAATAAACAGTTGATGTGATAGACAAAATGTTTTAAAATAAATTTCTGTAATTATCCAGAAGTATAATGAGTGCAGCTCCATGTTCTCCGTTCTCGTGAGATTTTTATAATTTCTTCACACACCTAGAAAAAAGTAACCAAACCTTTCCTGTTATCGTATTTCTAACCAACAAATGATGCGTTTCATCTCTCACGTCCCTCGGCGAACGTTTTTTCTGCTTTTTGGTTTGTTTAAAGAGTTGCGATAAGAAAAGAAATCAAAGTAAATTACACTGCTTTACAATTTTTCATTAGTTGTCTGCTTCAGAGATGAAATGTGTTATTTATTATGGGATTTGGTGTGCTGAATTCAAATATGACAATTAAAACAGCTGATTGGCTACAGTTTCCAAGATATTTAAGATTTTACATTTTATACCTATGTATATTGTGTAGATAGTAGCGTTTTTAATTATAAATTATAAACCTAGGTCTCTTCATGTGTTTATGGTTGCTTTACATGATAATATTTCACCTGTTCTCTTTATGTAACACTTTAGAAAATCAGCAAAAAGGTTATATAAATAAAATTTATTATGAAACAAATGGCAAAAAACAATTATGTATAAATATATAAGTATATAGTTTAGTCTATTCAAAGATATATATGCATTTACGAAATGACTATGTATTTTTAGTTATTTCTGGTTTAAATTGAGAACGCTTTCCTTTATAACTTGCATAACCTTTACCATTCCCATGTCAAGGTTCATATTATTATTATTATTATTATTATTATACTGACCCAGTAGCATATCTTGAAAACTAGAGCCAATGAACAGTCTTAAGCTTCATTTTCATTCTCAGCATCCCACAATTAGTCAATTTTGACTATATTTATTTCGGAAGCATTTTGGCTGTAGACCAGTGTTACAAATGAACCAAAAATATCAGTTCAACTCTGATTCAGACTCAAGAACCAGGTGTGATTATTTGTATAAAATTAATAAAAATGCTGAACAACATGAGTGATCAAAGTGCTGAAAAGAGCTGATTTTTTTATTCACACTAGATACAGCAAATGGGTTTTAATATCTAACTAGAATGTCTGCATGGTTAAAATCTTATCAAGGTTAAGTCTGGATACAAGAAAAAGTAAATTTTCTGATGTAAACAGAGATTTTTATTAGTAACCAAAGTTCATCCACGTGTATTAATAATTGTTTGTGGGGGGGTTTTCATCCACTTACTGATTTAAATTTAATCAGTGCAGAAGTTCCATCTCCCAGTAGAGTACAGTAGTAACGTATTGGGGGGAAACAGTGGATTTGGCAACACAATAAAATCACAAGAAAGAAGAGGGGAAGGAAAACACTGTTGCACATCCTGCACGTAACACACGGACCGGACGCCGGGGCTTTAATATTAGAGTGTTTTCCATGAGGATAATAATAATAATAATAATAATAATAATAATAATAATAATAATAATAATAATCTCTTATTTTTTTATACTATGATTAAAGTTTCGCTTATCTGAACCCGGAAGTCAGCGGTTTATTATTTTATTTTGCAGCGTGTTTAAGCTTCAGTTCGTTGAACCACTACGTGTTACCTTTCAATGATCCGTCTACATGAGAAAATATTTCATTCACTTAATTATGATTTATTTTATTCATTCATTTATTCCACAATAACACCAGGAAGCACGCTCTCCATACAAACTAATCCGGTTGTTGTACAAATCTCTTCCTTTAATTATACATGAATTAAACCATTAGCACTTTTATGCGACGGATCCCTTTTATTCAAAGTCTAGCTTATTTTTAAAAATAATTTTAGTCTTGTTTGTTTGTTTTGATGGTTAGCATGCTAGTTAGTTACTTCATCATAAAATATAACGTTTTTAACCAAACCTGTCTGTTCAAGTGTAGGTTGTAAATCGCACTGACCTGAATGAAAGCCACTCTGTAACATTTCTTCACCTAATTTACAAGGAAATGTCTAAAAACCAGTTAGAACTTTCTAGAAAAATCAGCTAACGGCTGAGCTCCTAGTGTGAACTGTATTCCGGCTCGTGCACAAAATCCTGTCCGCCATTTTGGTCCTGTTCCAACTGTTTTTTTCTTTTTTTCTTTTTAAGCCTCAATACAATTCAGAGTTCAGCTCAAGTACTAAATGACCACCAACAGTCTTGGACAGTGGGGGTTCTCAAAGTTCTTTGAACCAAATACAACTCTAACTTTAAAATGGATTCCATGGACCCCTTATTTAAATGTGTACATACTGCAATAATAGTTGTTTTCCACCAAACCAGGTTGTCTGTGCCTCATCTCAAACTATTTCTTTGTGTTTTGACAGCCAAAGAACCCGCTCTAGGCGAGGAAAACTGGTTTGAGAGTGCTGGTCTAGACCCAAGAACCACTTACATCAGTGACTGAAGGTGGAATTATTGTGACCAGCAAGACCAGCTAAAATGTTAAAACAGCTAGGGTAGCATCTAGTCTGCCTAATCCAATAGTCCACCATTGTTGCTGGGAAAGCAGAGACATATACAGTGACATGATAATGTGGTTCTCTAGCCCGTGCAAAAGCAAACCGGTTTTTAGAAGTTTTGGAAGTTGAACCAACTCCAAACCAACACCAGCCCAGAACTAGCACATATACCCCTTTCCCACAAACAGGGAACGGGTTCCGTTCTTGTTCGTGCAACAAATTTTGAACCATTCAGAGCATTTCGACCAAAAATAAATTGGTTCGGAATCTGAAAAGTTGGTTCCCAGCTGGTTTTTCCAGCACAAACCATGACATCAGTGGGTGTCATTAGTTTGGAGAGGAAGCGGAGCGTATCAATGGAGACAAAACAAAACAAAAATCTACAGAAAAAATGGACCGAAAATAAATATCTGCAATAATAGAACAAAAGCGCACAGGTAATCAATGCGCACCACCATCTTGCTACTATTGTTTACTCCCGAGGGTTTGTTGTGTAACACCCTCCATTCATGACGCATCCTTGATTACAACGGTTCCGCTCAAAACTGGTGAAAACATGGGCTGGTTCACTAACTGGCATCAAGGTTCAAAGAATCCTGAACGGAACCGGTTCAAGAACCGGTTCCCTATTGGTTGAAAAGGAGTAGCAGACGTATACAGTGATATAATAACATGGTTCTCTAGAATGTGCAAAAGCAAACCGGTTCTTAGAAGTTTTGCAAGTTGAACCAACTCCGAACTGGCACCAGCCCAGAACTAGCACTTAGTTTGCTTTGGTGGAAAGGGAGCTTTTTGTTCCTGAGCTTTGCCCGGCCCTGACAGAACACATTAGTAGTGACGGGGGCAATGAAGCTTTCTGAACCAATGAAGCTTTGAATCCAAATGAGTCAAAAAAAGATTAATTACTCGAAGCTTTGTTTCACACAATGCATGCTAGCTATGCACAATGCTAATGGTAAAAAAATTAATAGCAGAGGCCAATACATATGTTTTTGTTACTGTTCACGTTATATATAT
>JAOTRR010000033.1:14904535-14924595 GCA_028570945.1 Gogo arcuatus
TAATTTTTTCCAGAGCTGTGTATATATATATATATATATATATATATATATATGACTAATTGTGCTAATATGTTTTCTATTGAACACTTTTTAAATGGTAAAATAATCTACAAGATTTTACTTTTGATTTAGTTTTATCTTGTTTTGCACTTACTATTAAACAGCTTGTCAAACCTTTTCAAACATGTGCCATGACCTTGTTCTGAACCCATTGGTTGTGATCGTAATTGCAGGAAGAAAATTGTGAACCATGTGCTCCAATCTGGCAATTCAAATGAAAAGAGTCGACCACACAATCTAAATGTAGATAATAAGACTGCACATCTGTAGAATCACCTAAAAAGTGTCGTCTGCGTTATTGCTGGGCTTAGTGCCCGTGATTTGAGGGTGATTTACTCTACAGAAACTTGCTGCTGTGGTGATGATGATGAGTCTTTAGTTTAGGTTGTAGGTTTTATTAGGTTTATGTCTTTAGGTTTCTTTTTTTTGGGTTGTAGATCAGAAGTATTAGCTGGACTTGACGTAAAGCAGCACATGACATTTAGTAGTCTGTTAACTCCGGGTCACTGCTCATATAACCTTTTTCTTTGTGGTTCTAAAGTTGCATGACGAGTGGGGTGGCATCCATGACTAGCATAAATCTTCAGCGATCAGAAGAAATCCCACAATACTTCTCTCTCACACACACACACACACACACACACACACACACACTCACTCTCTCTCTCTGTGGTCACATGGATGGCTGATCAGGAAGACTGAATCGTTTCACTGGATTGCATTTTGAAAAAAAAAAAAAATCCTAGAATGTCAAAGCAAAGCAAGCTAATTCTGTCCAGCTTATGTCTGTTCACCAACTCGGTTCCCAGATGCCAGTGTGTGGTGACTGATCTATGGTTGATTGTGTTCATTAGATGTTGCGTCATGAGTCATTTTAGCCAAGCTTGCATCAGTGGCCATGAACGCTCTGCGTTCTCCCATGTAGACCATGTTTATTTGCGGAGACTGGTGAGACCCCGAGGTCGATTTAACCCAGCCTTTGTTCTCAGTATTAACGTTATCACCTCATCTGTTTCTGGCTTGCTCCATGCCCAGATCTCCTCGTTTCTGTAGACCCGAGCACGTTGTCTGTGGATAAGGTTTGTGTGTTCGGGGACGCCAGTGGCCTCTGGCTGTTCTCCATTTAATACCTTGTTCCTCGTTGTTGGCACGGTGCTCTGTGATATGCTGTCCAAATAGGGAAATGAAGGACAAAAATTCCTGGAAAAGCACAGAAATGTCCAGATCTATTTTGTTTCCACGAGCGTGTTGTGGTAGAATAAGACTGGGAGACAGGGTTTCAGAACAATGCGGAGAGATGGCGCTTGATTGTGTGTGTATAAGAGAGAGAGAGATTTACATTCTTCTGAGACTCCTGTGCATCAAGCAGCATCATATGTGTTTGATTAGTGAAGTCCACCAATGTGTGATGCGTCTAAACTTGGACATTTTTATCAGAGTAGACGGTGACCTTCTCCTGCTTCGGATTATATATGATGGATTATGTAAGGATATGATGAGCTTTTCACATGACTGATATATGAGACTGAACCTTTGTCTGATGGAGACTCCTTTAAAGTTTTATCTTAATGATTCATCACAGTACTATGGCTGCAATCCATTATACCTCTGGCATGGAAAAGTGCAATGGAATGGTCAGTTAACTCGGAATTCCCAGTCGGGAACTCAGGCAACATCCACATTGCCTGACGAAAAAGATTGCCCTTTGCATCATTTTCTATTTGACAGAAACTTGTTTTTACTTGATATATGTAGCTTTTGTATTGTGAAAAGGTGTTTGAACAGTTTTGTAAGTTTACACTGGTACCATAATTCCATTGATTTCAGCCCAGTTTTACTAACGCAGTGATAAACAAGACAGTTGTCATGTCTCGTACATCATTTCTCGTCACAGAAATAATACATGTACATATAATACATTAGAAATATATAAAATCTAGAGACTAGCAATACAAATATAATCTTGTTCTGGGCATCCGTGTTTTTTCTGCGCTGAAGCACTGAAATCGGAATTCTGGAAAATCGACTTGAAACATTCCAAGTTCCAGGTGCAATGGATTGCAGCATTAGACTCAGCATTAGCACTAGGGATGTCTACTTTGACTGTACAATTATCTTGTCTTACACTCTCAAAAATAAATGTATCAAACTGTACTTTGAGGTTGCTGAGGTGGTTCAATCAAGGCTACAGCTTTTGTACCTTTCGTATACTGTATATTGTTTACCTGGTGATGGGTAGTGAAAGAACCAGAAATGCAGGAGTGACACTAAGCAGTACTAAGATGGATGCAGAAGTGTTTGTCAGTGGCCCTTAAGGTCCAATTTTATATACCTTAAATCATTTTTAAAGGTGAAAGATACATACTAAAGGTACAGAAGATGTACTCTTGATGAGGAAAAATGCAGTTCTTAGACATTTTCTGTCCAGGATTATTTGAAAACGAGTCATTAACATGGAAAAAAGCATTTGTTCGATCAAAGACATGGTGATTTTTGGGAAAGAAAACAAGCTGTAGTGTCCATTGATTATTTTCATGCTGGTTAAATGAACAATACTGTACTTTACCATTTTATCTTTAGTATATATGTTTAGGCCCTGCCTAAAAGTGGAGCTCCCGAAGAGTGTAAAATGTGTTAGTAAATAATCCCACGTTATTTTTTTTTAAAAAGCAAATTAAAAATAAGCACTGGATAAAAACCCATCTATCTTATAAAGATACAAATTTCATTGTCCGATGGTCAAGTATTTATGAGATACATTGCCTTGCACTTACAATTGGGTACCCTGTAGCGGTACACGTATGCCGTTCATATGGATGCCGTACGGTTGCAAAAGCCATCAAAAATCAGGTCGATGCGTACCATATTCTCGTAAGTATGGAGCTTCACTTCACATGTGGAGAGCTCCGCTATAATTTACTGTTAGCTACAGATGAGTTTTGTAGCCATACATTAGCTATACAGTAGTAATATAGCTAGATTAATGTTCGTGCCAAATTGGTTACTTGCAGCAGTTCTTAGTTAAACTAGCCAGTTGCTAGCTAAACTCAAGTTACAGTTGTCTGTTTAATGTTAGCGCCAGTTAGTTATTAAGAGTTCTTAGTTGAACTAGCTTTCGTTGATAGCTAAACTCTAGCTCCAGTTGTCTGTTTAATGTTAGCATCCATGAGATATTAACTGCAATGCTCAGTTGAATTAACTACTGTTACATTTACAGCATTTAGCAGAAACCCTTATTCAGACCTTTGTATTCACATCGTCATGCTGTCGTTAACACATTGTCATGCTAGTTCAAATCAAAAGCATATTTTGATAGCTAAGCTCTAGCTACAGTTATCTGATTATTGTTAGTGCTGCATGGTTACTAACTACAGTTCTTAGTTGAATTAGCTAATGTTGATAGCTCTAGTTCTCAGCTAAACTTACTATTAGCTACAGTTAGCAGGTGATCTTAGCTTTAGTTAATAATTCAACATACAGCATGCTTTATATGATTTATAAGTGCCAGGGTTTTTTTTTTTAATCATTGAGTGGATGTATGAGCGAATAAGTGAGTATAAACCTCTCCTATGTACACCCTGCAACTCCAAATTCACAATGGAGAAGTTAGGAGAGGATCTGATTAGAGGGGCCTTTGTTCGCAGAAAACGAGATGAGAAAATAAATGCCTTAATAAGAACCATTGGATATCTTACTGGGAGTCTTACATGCATACAAGAAAACAAGTCTCTAACAGGAAGAAATGATACCAAAGAAACTTTTGCCAAGTGGCAAATCTCAGGAAAAGCCCTTGGAGTTTGGATAGAGGAAAGAAGAGGAGAAAGAGAAGAGACGAGAGAGAAGAGAAGGGCCCGCTGCAGTCCTTCACCATTTGTAGTTGGTATAGCGTTGTGGGGTGGAGGGGGGGACAAAGACGTCTTAGTGTTTTAAGACTCCCTGCTGAACTGGGGCCATTTGACTTGCACTCAAAGGAAATGAGGGCAACCTTAAACCTGCATCCACCTCTTTTCCACCGCAAACTCGCCCCCTACACCGGCCCCTACACTCTCACACACACACATCCTCAGTTAAAGGCCAAACACTCAGTGTTATATTGTGCTTTGAAGATAAAGGGAGATGTATTTTTTCCCCCATGTGAGGTGAGAAAGGGATCTTTGTACACCGGGTTTGGCAAGTTGGAACACTAAAGGCAGTATTGTAAAGCGAGACATGTTAACATGGCAAGGCAGCCGAGCACAGCACCGTGCAGGAGTTTCAAATAACTTTCCAAAACAATGTTTTTCCCAAAGCAAAGACAAATCACAGAGAAAAAAATGGTTTATTTATTCTAGGGTTGGAGGTGCAAATGCATGGGAACACACACACACAGTTTGTACTATATGTTGCTCATCAGGAATGGTTATCCCAGCTCGATGAAAGAGTGGGACTACTCTTTCTTTTCCTTTCTTTCTGTCTTTTCCCTCTGAGCTTTGCTCCGTCCCTCTCCTTCTAGTTTTCTTTCTTTTTTTTCACATCACAGGGTGACTTGTTCCTTCAATCCCATTTCCAAATTGTTTCCCATCTGCTCCTGATTACCTTTGGTTGCACTTGGTTCTCTGCCAGCCATCTGGGTTTCCATATTCTCTCTCTTTCTTTCTCTTTCTCTTTCTCTGTGTCTTTCTTTATCTCTCCTCTCTTTGTCTCTTTCCTTCTGTCCATTTGGTCTCTCATTCTCCCCTCCTTCAAACTGTGAGAAAGGATGGAGTAGAGGATAAGCGACATGGGGAAAAATGTCCAAGAGGGAGAAAAATTGAAAGAGAAAACAAGACTGAGAGTGAGCTGGAGAGTAGTAGGCTTTTGGCAGTTGGAACAGCGGGAAAGGTTAAAAAAAAACAAAAAAACAGATAGACAAGCAGATACTTTATCTATCCTGTAGGGGAAATTGCTTTATTATAGCACACACAGCTGCAAAATAAATCTCTATTATGATATAGCAATTGTCCATGTTCAGAGTCACTAAAGACAAGTTAAACAGTCTGATAGAAGTGTGTAGTGTGTCAAGGGCCATCCACATGTAAAGCGATTCACTTGTCGCCCATTGCTTTGTAGCTGACAGTTGGTTGCTAGTGGACATTCTAGGCTCTGGTTGCCTACGTATCCCTCTTGTATATTTATTTATTACTCAGTTTTGGCATCATCTGTCAGTTGACGGTATCCTACACTCCCATTGGTAGTCACCTGAAATTTGAGGTTAGTTTAACTTGGTACCTGCCCACTTCGCATTGCCAACAGTTATTTCTCCTGTCATCGCTACAGGTTGCCAAATTTCATTGGCATTCCATGGTCATGAGAAGTTTGAGGCTCCATGTGCATGAGATTTATTAAAACAGTAATAAAGTCCACAATCTTAATATCACAGTCAGAGGCCAGGCACATTGCCTTTATATACTGTCCAAAAAGTATGAGGTGAGTAAGTGTTCAGTATTCAGGGGAGGGGAATGTCTGTTGGTGGGGAGGAGACAGAGCCTGAGCTGATGTGACAGAGCGGGAGACATTGTACATGATGATCACCAGTTTGGACACAAATCTGGTCTCCAGCATCACTTCTAGTAGATTTAAGATCAGACCAAATTTATACCCTCTTGATGCAATAAGTTCAATATGTTGGTCTCTCCACTTCTTATTAAACCACAAGCAAGTGGGACTCACGGAACAACATACCACATACTTTAAAAGACCTGAGCCTCTTCAAAAAGAATGGAAGATTCTGCATGTTTCTGAAGATGTCTGCAATACTGGTGGTCTATTCTATTGTATTTTTCAGGTGTGCAATTACAGCAACTCATTTGGTAGACACTTTTATCCAAAGCCACTTACAATTGAGCAGTTGAAAGTTAAAGGCCTTGCTCAAAGACTCAACAGTGGCAGTATGATAGTGTAGGGTTTTGAACTCAGAACCATTCCATTAGGAGCCCAAAGTGTTAACCACTACACCTGTTTCCTCATTGTAGCCACCGTAATATGCAGAAGGTTCTCTTTTACGTATTTTCACTAAGCTGTCCCTTTTTACATTATCATTTTGGACGTAGCTTTTAAGAAATGGTCTTCAAGGATGCAACCATGGTAGCTTGACAATGTTAAGCTTTGTCAAGGTTCACAACCTTTCAATCAGTAGGCCAAAACCTTAACCACTGAGCCACCACATTTCTTGGCCACCCAAATCCTACACTTCGTCTTCTGTCGATTGTCCGTGCACTAGAAGAGTCACTTGAGTATTTCTGCAGGTGATACGAATCCAAGTTGAGATCTGATGTATAAAGGCTAAACAGGAAGGGAGAAAGTATGTTCAGCTGGGGAGCACCTGTAATCACTACCCGTTCAGACTGACAGTTTTGAATCCTTGCACATTGCAGACAGCTACACAGGTAGCCTTTGATCTCTGAAATCCTAGGGGCACACCTGCATTTCATCTAGATTTACCTAACAGTTGTGACCGGATAGTGTTGAAATCACTGGAGAAAATATTATCCCCACATGGCTACCAGGTATATTCAGGTGACAGTAGGCCTTCTTGCATTATCCACAACTAAATGGGGTTGGTGTTCAAACTGCACAGGTTCTAATTACTTCCGCCAAGGAGGTTATGTTTTCGGTGCGGTTTGTTTGTCTCACTGTAAGCAGGATTGCGCTAAGCCTACTAACCCGATTTCCATGAAACTTGGTGGAAGGGTGCAGCATGGGCCAAGGGAGAACCCATTAAATTTTGGAATGGATCCGAGTCATGGGGCTGATCCATGAATTTAGTTTCACTTTCTCTAACGTTGCGAGATACGGCATTTGGCCTTGGTGGAGGTCTGTGGTCTCTGAGTTCCCTTCTAGTTAATTAAGGGCCTGAAGTTGACCAGGTCCATCCTTTCCAGTGTCTTCATAACATTAGATGTCAGTCATTAAGGCCTGTGGGCTGTCATTACTTTGGTACATTGACTTGACATAGAACAGGGTCTTTCTCTAGGCTCCGGGTGAACGTGTTGTAACACTTGACAAAACTGTCCAATACAAGCCCCTCAGGACTCTGTGGATGTATGACAGTATTCCTAGCAGTATCCACAGCCATCGTCACTGATGCTGATGATAAATGAACTTAAGTAGTCTTGAGACAACTGTCCAAATGGAAGAGACAGCATAGAGAAGCAGCTGAGAGTTGTGGGGAAGCAGGAGGTTGTGCGATGTGTGGTAACCAGCTGAAGGCCTCCTCCCAGTCTCCCTTCATAAAGTCCCTTTTTCTGGTTCTCCAAAGAACCTTCAGACCATGTGGAACTCAGGGTTTGTTGTTGGGGCTGCAGTCTACCTCTATGATGGGAATTTGGGAATTGTGAGGCCACTGTGGAGTGGGAACAAGTAGCAACATTTCTGAAATTGGCCAATTTTCATTAATAGCCCCTTTAGTTGGTGTGGTTTACCTTGTTGAGACTTTGGTGTGATTGTTAGGAACTATGTAGAATGCTTTCATTGACACTGGTTTTAAGGCCCTAGTCAAAGGCCAGCTATGAAGAATTTAGCTATTCATACACCAGCGCAGTTGTGGATTGTATTCCTCTAGCTCCTCTCTTCAGTAACCGCTTTATCCTGGCCAGGGCTGAGTAACAGTACAGTGAAACTCTTCACTTTAAGAAGTATTTGGATGGGATAAGATTTCCGGACATATATCTGTTAAGGATGTTTGTAGTAATTATAAACGATTTGCATGGGATAAGGCCAATACTTGGTTTTGGTTTTGGTTTGGTTTTGGCGGGAGACGATAGAAAAGAGTGCTTCCTGGAGTGTCTCCATACTGAAGAAAACATGCAAATCTTTTTTTCCCATAGGATATAGAGGATTTTTTAACATGTCAATTTCAATGGTTATATACTGTATATATTTTGTAAGAGAGAGAGAGAGTTAAGGTCTTTGCTCAGTGTCCCAAAAGTGTTGGTGCTTTCAGATCAATAGACCAGAACCTTAACCACTGGACTTTAACCATGCTGTTGAATGGTTTAGCCCTGCTGATGCTGTTGTATCTTCCTGCAGTGCTGTACAGTGTTTTGGTGCTGATTGTGGCTTTGTTTGTCTTTTCTTCAGTGTCCTCAGCACTACTGATTTCTCTCCCTGGTTGTGGGAAGTGGACACACAGACAAGTCACGCATCTTGCTGAGCTGCCTGGAAGCTGAAGCTGGACACATACAACTTGCACGCACACGCACGCACGCACGCACACACACACACACACACACGTGCCCGGAGCTGCTGTCATGGCCCCAGAATTCAGTGCGTCACTCTGGTGAGCGGTGGGGCGAACCAGGCAGAAGACATGTTGGCACGGAGGGACGGGTACCGCACTGAAACTAGCTGTAGTAACCATGGAAACGGTGTGGAGGAGCTTGGCCTGTGTTGGGGTCATCGCCATGGTAACCGCTGGAGTGGGAGCAAGCACCTCTGCTCAGGAGGGTCAAGGTAATGATAGTCAGCTGTTTGCTACTAAGTTTGAAACAAAATGTTCTCATTTATTTACAAACAAATAAAATAGCGTAAATGCTGTAAAATATTACTTAGTACTTAGTCATACAGTATTATAATTATTATTAAAAATGTGGCCTTTTTTGTTTGAGAAATTGGCATGCACAGAAATCTATTTTAATATCTGTGATGGGGGACTAAAGTATTGGTGATGAAGTCCTCCTTTTATATATACAATTTGCATTGATGGCTAGCTTGCTAATTGGCTAATCCAGCTGTCTGACCAACTGTCACCATGTTGCTGCTTTTTTGTGGAAATATTATGTAGTAAACTGTAGCATGACCCATTGCTCCATCAAAAGTGCAGCCAAAGCAGTTGTGTTATTGGCTGATGTTGCAAAAGTCAACAAAACTGATTTTTTTTTTTTGCAAAGGTTTCTAGTGATGTCTGCGATGTGAAATCAGTGACTATACCCACTTCCACTGAACAGTGCTTACCAAAAGCTACTGTGAAATGACCTTAAAGGAAAAGTTGACCCTGAAACAAATTCAGTATGTTTATGAAATGTGATGTGTGTATTGATTCTGCTGCTAATTTGTTGGTTGATGCTATATTTTCATCACAGGGGGCATTGTTATTGCTAGCACAGTTACATTTGGTGTTTAATAGGAGAAAAATTTTCACCAATCTCAAACATAATTGATAATTGTTCGGTTTCACTCTTAGCTCCTAAAAACAAAAACAAAAAAGAAAAATACCCAGGAGCCTCACTTCTCTACTCATTTTCAGTGACATTTAATATCATACAGTATTAATGAGAAATCCAACATATACAGTAAAAAAGTTGGGCTCAAAAGTTAGATAGTTCAACATTGTCGTTTCAACATGGCCGCTCACACCGTCAACAGTAAATAAAGTATCACTTCACTAGTTTAAATGTGTTTGTAGTAATACTTACTTTAGAATCAATCAACACAGAACTATTATTTGGTTAAATTTATAAAATTGACTGTATAGTTCTCTGTTTTGAGTAAATAAATACATTATAAATTCATGATCACTAATGCTAGCTAGCTAGCTTGTTGCTAAACAAAGACACACTTTCGTGAAGGTATCAATGTTTTATACCACTTTCTATCTGGAGTGCATCAAAAATTACATTGGTAGTATATAATATTTAATGAAATAACATTACTGCAGACTCCTAGACCCTGTACATGTAATACTAAATTACTTTACATTATACGAAGCATTTTCAAGGTAAAATTTGGCTTGTGCTAATTGAAACAAGTAAGGGGACAAATATATAGACACGGCACAGTTGGCCCTCGAATTCTGCTTTTACTTCCATGTTCTTTGTCCTTTAAATAGCTAATGAGGTTAGCCATCATGCTACCAGCATTGTGTCATTTAGCAGTTAATAAAGAGCTGCACTGAGTGTGTATGTGTGACCTAAGGCTCAGACAGGCATTTCATGGTTTTATAACTTAAGCGTGCGATGGTTCCCCACGAGACGGACAAAAACAGAGACAGGATTGCACACGGAGTTATGAATAGGCTCGTTTGGAGCTGTGGACAGGAGTCCTGTGGTTACGGTGGCCTGCATTCAAGAAAGAAAGGCTTTCTAAACCTGACACGCAGATATGCATACACTCTTCCACGAGGCTGGGATCAGCCGTGACTGCATACAGCTGTTGGACATCTGAAAGAGAGACAGACAGGCAGGCAGACAGACAGACAGACAGGCAGGCAGGCAGATAGGCAGACAGATGGCTGCTGTTTTCCTTGGTTTCTCCAGGAACAGTGAGTCATATTCATCAAGTGTTCCTGAGTAAATGTAGTGATTTAGTATCAGCTTCTTTCTTTTTCCAGACAAGTGTACTTACTGTGAAGAGAAATGCAAAAATGATTCTGAGCAGTGTTATAAATATGCAGAAAATATTTGTAGCCAGGTAAAAATAGAAATTATTAGCACCCAATTTAGTCACTTTCTCCAACTCTCACCCTGTAGCTCGGTCTCGCTTTATCACACGTCTGAGATTCAGATTTCTTGTTAGTGACCCTAGCTAGCAATATCTACACTATATCCTAGTTAATCTAATGTTAGCTAACTTGCTAACAACATTTGGTACTGATTTATAAACTATAATATTTAGTCTAATGTTATACTAAAGTTTACACTATAACACGGTTTGTTGACTGTTAGCTAGTGGTTATTGGGTTACACTATATGTTACCCTAAATTTAGCTAAATTGCTAATAGCTCTACTGGTTTACAATATAATAGCCTGATGTTAGCTAGGTTGCTAATGACTTTGGTTACTAGTTTACACCATATCATAGTTAGTTGAATGTTAGCTAGCTTGCTTTCTACCTTAGTTACTGGTTTACCCAGAGTCATAATCCGTGTTTCCATTAACCTGCTTAATGCACAATTTGAATTTGTGAACTAAAAAACGAGTAATGGAAACAAGTGAGTTTACAAAAGACTCTCAAATATCACAAAAAAGCTTTTACGCTCACATGAGGTGGTTTTTCAGATGATTCGATAAAGCAATATTTCGCAAAATTGAAAGGGAAACATTTTTTGCATTTAAATCACATGACATGACATGAAGAGCAAATGGAAACGCTACCTTTGTGAAAATAGAGTGCTCTGTGAGAGCTATCGTGAAAGGAGAAACTATTGCGAGAGGAGAAAACCCAGCTTTAATTGCATAACATCAAATTTCCATAAAATATCGCTTTTATTTTGCACAAAACTGCAATGGAAACCCGGCTAGTGTTAGTTGAATGCTAGCTAACATTATAGTGACCCTGGCTACAGTTATACACAATATCATATTTAAATGAATGCGAGATAACTTGCTAGCAACCCTGGCTACTTGTTTACACTATATCATCATTAGTCTAATGTTAGCATACTTGCTAGCAACTCTGGCTATATTGTTTTACACAATATCATAAAGTAACTTCCCTACCATCGGCTATCTACCATCGGCTACTGAATAAATATTACAACTTATTTAAAGCTATTAACTGAGGAATATTTGTAAAAACTGACATTATGGAGACATCTTTCCAATCAGCAATTAAGAAGCTGTAAATGATGTGATTGAGACATGTAGTGACAGCATTGGCTTGGTTGTGTGTGTGCTATCGGGGCATAACAGTTAGCCTGTGGTTAGCTAGCTTGCTATGGAGCTTATCTTTATTTCACTCATACCCCTTTTCCACCAGGGAAGTTCGAGGGCTGGTTCAGAGCCGGTGCCCAATCTCGACCCACTTCTTCATGTTTCAACAGCCAAAGAACCGGCTCTCGACCAGGAAAACAGGTTCAAGACCGGCACCAACATTTTGCTGGTTTAGATCCAAGAACTGCTTATGTTAGGGGTTGGGGGTGGGATTATTGTGACCCATAAAATCAACTAGAACTTTGTGTCCACCATTTAAAAAAAACAGAGCTAGTGTAACATCTAGTCTGACTAATCCTAGTCTATTCTGCCTGATACAAATTGATGTATCATTCATTTATTAGATTAGTTTAACTGCAGTGATCAATACCAGTGTAGTCGATGGTAGGTAGCTAGCTAAAGAGCTAAGGCTAATATTAACATATTATGGTTAGTGTTAATAAGAATCAAGATGTATTAGGTAATTACCTTTCTTCTCGAACATAATTGCCATCCATAGTAATCACAATGAGCAACGCAAATGAGTTGGACCAGTGCAGGCTTGCAAAGCCAAGAGCAACACTTGTAGAGAGACAATGTAGTCCACCATTATTGTTGTGCTTGGCACTAGCATAGACTTGTACAGATGTATACAATGATGTAATGACATTACAGGCATTTAGCAGACACTCTTATCCAGAGCAACATACAACAAGACCCTGACATGCCCACAGCAGTGGGGAGCCTGGGAGGCAGTTGGGGGTTGGGTGCCTTGCTTCAGCCATTCCTGGTGCTCTAGGGACTCAAACCAGCAATCTTTTGGTCCCAAAGCTGCTTCTCTAACCTTTAGACCATGGCTTCCCCATGATGTGGCTCTATGGTGGCTCTCTATCCCATGGAAAAGCAAATCGGTTCTTAGAAGGTTCCAACTTGAACCAACTCCAAACCGGCACTAGCACCAGCCCAGAACTAGCACCTAGTTCATGTTGGTGAAAAGGGGGTATTAGTGTAGTAGCCTAATGTTAGCTAGCTTGCTATGGAGCCTAGCTCTGTTTCACACAGCTTAATGATATGTAGCTTGTTATTGAGCTAATGTTACACCAGAGTAGACTAACTAGCTATGCAACTAACTAGTTCATGTAGGCTTTAGTTTTTTTTCCCTTTGGACTTTCTTTTGGATGTTTGATGTCTGCCAAGATTAATTCTAGGTTATGTGAAATGGGGTTTTCCACATAAAGCTTTTCCAGAAGTTTACTAGCTAAACCAACTAGCCAAACTAGTATGTACATGTAAAAGTGGACTTACCCCCAGTGCTTTCGTTTGAAGCCAGCACCTCCTTTGAATTTTTTTTTTTTGTTACAAGTAGTCCGTTGATGTTTATCAGACATCACACTCACACAACTTTCACACTCAGGATCAGAGTGCCCCAGATCCTCGACTAATTCTCCTTCCTCAGCAAAAAGAGGCTCTAATCAAATTTCCCTTTATTTTCCACTTCCACGTTTAATTAAGGGCTTCTTTCCTTTCAGGCCCTGTAACGTAAACTAAAGTGAGTGTGTTTGAATCAAAGGTGAATGCTTTAGTGTTTTATGGGCCTCTCTGTCTGTTGACTTTATGGGAGAATAATGGGGGTATCCTGCATCTCCCCTGGGCCTCGTCACAGAGATTAGAGGAAAGATCAAAAGCCTTTTATAAATAAAAGGGCTTCCCTATATGCGCAAGGAGAGGTCTTTCCGTTCATTGTAGTTGAATGTTTAGTTAAGAGAGTGTTAGGGGTGTGTGGTAGTGGTGGTCCGGAAGCTAGGTGTGTGTTAACGTCTTTTTAATGAGGGGAAGTTGTATGGTTGTGGATAATATTGTTTTAATGTAGCTGACTGGTTTATTTGATTGGTGGGATTCACAAGCTCAATAAGATCATGTGGAACTGGAGGGTTCCTGCTTTCTGGTGGACCACATTTTGCTTCAGGAACTTGCTCCATGTAAACAGGGGAAAGTGTACAAATGTATAAAAACACATACAGAATTGAGACCCTTGTTTGATTTTAATCTGACAACAGTTTTAAATTTGAGATGAATATTATACTTTAGATGATAGTGATTTTTTTTTTTTTGGAACAGGCTCTTATTTGTATAATATCTTATACCATGACACTCTTAAATTCCTGATTCTGATTGGTCAGAAGATGTTGAGTCATTTTCTATGTTGTATAATTGCAGCTATGTCAGTAGTGCCAGCTGCAAACAGGGCCAACCCAAGCCTTTATGGGGCCCTAAGCAGACTTTGATCTGGGGGCCCCCCCCACCGCTTTGGCGCCAACAATACTATTGACTGTTGTCAATGCTTGATAAATTCGCACACCTGCTGTAAATCTAACACACCCGTTATCAATTTTATTGGTTGTATCTGCGTTACTTACAGCATACCAGTGTCAGTTTTCTACTACTTTTAATCTTAAAAGGTAGTAAACCCACAAGAGTGGTTTGGCGTTAATTTTCACTTTAATATTCAAAGTCATACAATTCAAAGTCATACATATTCAAAGTCATACATACATACTAAGTGGCATACTGAAAGTATACTGAATATACTGAATCATACTGAAAGTGTTGTACTGAGAAGTAACAAAATAAACCAGCAGACAATGCATTTACTGTAAACAACTTTTTACAAACTTGCAATATAGTTTATTTTCGTTACAAAAATATATACCCAGCAACAAGCTATATTTAACCAGCTAGCTCGAGAAATTTTGATTTTAACATGGGGAATCTACATAGCTACCGTTAGCTAATGTTAGATTAAAATGATAGCTAGCTAGCTATCCTTAGCTGAACATACTTTGACTGAATTGAAGGCTTGTTTAATGCATCTATCTAGCCAGTGCATGTTTCTGGTAAAATGCTATAATTAGTCATGCAAACATACCTTTATCTTGCTGTTTTTTTCTCATCTTCTGTTTTCTACTTCTTTCTTTTCTCTGCTCCAGAAGCATATGTCCTTTTTTGCGATATTACTTTTTTGCTGCTCTTTCCATCTATGCAAAGGAGAGGGGAAAAAAAGCAAAACATCACAAAAAAAACATTTCAAGCTCTCTTGTGGGACATTTCAAGTGCTCTTGGGGGTCCTCTGGTGGCCACGTGGCTCCATAGAAACGGATTAAAAACACATAATTGTTTATATGGTGTTTACTTTTTAGCATTTTTGGAAGGAGTCTCCAGTACCAGCATGTTGAAAAACTCAGAGGTAAAGCTCTAAGTTTTCTGACACCACAAAGTCTTCAGGATAGAGGAGTTTACGGTTTCTCATTACCATGATACGAGTTTGTCTTACTTGTCCTGAATAAAGAACATGAGCTCAGTAATTGTCTGGACTGAATCACAGAACTTAGATCACTTAGTGTTAGCGCAGTTCTAAACAGAGCTAAGGTCTGGTACTATAGTTTTCTGGAATTGTAAAGGATTTCTAATACAAACTTCAGGAAATCAGTTAGAATTATATGTACAGTGTATAGTGACAGTGTAATTTGTGTAACACAGAATGACAGTGTTTACTGCACTGTATTTAGCCCCCAGGGGAGCTACACTACTCCACCTGGTCTATTCCCTTTCATTACACTGAAAAACAGATGACAGAGAAGGGAAGGGGGTCCAGTAATGAGTAAGTGTGTATTTAAAAAGAAATTAATGTTGCTTTGGACCACAGTGTTGCTTCCAGATGAAATTAGTGAAGCCATAGGAGCATTAGATCAGATATGAGCTCAGTGTCAGTCGTGCTTGGTCTCCCCACCACGGAGGTGCTGAAAACCCAATGAGACCACATGTTAAACCTTGAAGCAGATCTAATCAGATCAGGATGGCCTGTTCAGGTTAGATTATTAACGGCTGGAGACATGTTTTCAACATGAGCTTGGAGTCGTGATCCTTTATGAATTATGACATGAAAAGGAGCTAATGTCATCACTTTTTTAAGGTTTGTGTTTAAAGCCCATTAACAAGCTGCTTAAGTGGTTTAAATAGGAATGAGGCAATACAGAGGCACATCTGGACCAAGCAGATGTTGAAAGATAGTGAAGAGTACCAAAGAGTACAACTATAGGACCAAACATGTTTTCTCTAAACTCTAAAATTTTAGAGTTTAGACAATTTACCATTATAGACAATTGACCATTATACAACCCTGTTAGCTGATCAGAGGAATAAATATTCCATTGGATACCTTGAGGTCACTGGATGTTAGCCTGTAGCAGTTATTCTTCTCTAGCCTTGGCACAAATTGTGAAAATGGCTTCCAAATATTTTTACTAGTTCTTTAAAACTTTAATGCTGGAACGTAGAGAAGCGAGAGGAAGGACGTGAGTGAGTTCTTTATTCCACAAATCCACAAATTTATAGTCCGTAGTGTAGGTCAAAGACCAGGTAGGCAACAATAAACTGGGATAATCCATAATAAAAGTCAAAAACAAGCACGAGTCAAGAAAGCGGACTTACATGAGAACAGGAAAACAAGGCTGGGCGCATAATAACAGAAAAATGCAAAATATGATTAGGAAATGAGACAAAGAAACAGCAGTATGAGAAGCCAAACTGATTAGGGGCTAAACACAGAACAGGTGTACATATTTGGGGAACAAACCAATATCAGGACAGCTTTGCATACTGAGAAGAAGAATTCCTGACTCTTACTATCTAATCAAATTGGTTACAAAAAAAAGTAAATTCTGTACATATTTATGCGCTACTTCTTAAACTCCTTGAATTAAACTCTGTCCTGTGAATTATAATCACAACATATGATAATAATTTGACTGTGATCCTCAGTACAGTCATGATATTCCCTACACCAACACCAAAATTAGAAATCCTAACTGCTGGCAGTGTTTTGTTTTCTTTGGTAGTTCTCGAATTGGTGATATTTATGCTTATTATGTTGACATGCTTAAGTATGAGTAGCAAAACAGTCAGTCCCTGGGGTTTTTTTTTTAACACCCTTGCTTCATATATTTCATGTACTGTATTATATCTATCAGATATCAACAAGAACCAGTGAGAATTTAAGTCTGGACATTCAAACATAGTTAACTAAATGAATCCTTTAGGACAGAATCAGATACCTAAAAGTTGTTTTAATCATATTTCCATGAAATCTGTGAATCTCACAACATCCAAATCCTAATTTAACCCCTAAGTGTACTATATCACCAAGATACAAGTCAAACTATAAAGATATATCCATACAGCCAATATGGCTTAGACGTCTAAGGTCTTCTAAGGTTCTTTGTAAAATGTCTCACTGTGAAACACTATTTAGAGCATGAAATAAAAAAATAATCTGATTTTCTGGAGAGTTTCTGATATAGGCTTTGACATTTTTTCCACTTCTGCAGCATGGATAGCTTCATCTTGGATCTCTCCAGAGCTGAGAATACAAACGCTATACTCATTTTCTCTGCAAGTCAAGAGATTTTACAAAGCCTTAACAAGTCAGGCCTTGGAGAGCTCATACCGCCTTTATCCATTTTGTTCTGCTTCCCGAAAAAGGGATTTTCTGGTTGTCCTGAAAACTGGCTCTGATGAGTGAGCACCAGCCAAAGTCTTTATTTTACTCTTAAGCCAGTGGATAGTGTGTTAGCATCTAAACCCATTAGGGAAAGCAACGAGATGGACAGCTGGGGTTTCAGAGGTGACCTCACCCGTTGGTGCTAAGCATGTACTATTTATAGGGTAACTCCTTGGAGAACAGGAAGTATACGATTTCAAGGTTTCTGTGGAAACAGTTAACTCTCAGACTATTGGACACTTAGCTGTGGACTCTGATGCATGTGGTTAAATTTGTATTGGAAATTGCTAAGTAGACTGCCAAATGCTAGAAACACCGCTCAGGTTTTATTTCTGTTTAGATTTATTCATACCTGTTGAGTGTTCGATTCTGACTGGTCAGAAAGTGTTGATTAATTTCTCTGACAGCAGTCCCAAGTTTATATTAATACTCCAAATCTAACGTTATTGTTTCTAGGGTAACAACTTACACAGGGACTTGCATGACGGATACTCCAAATAAATGGATTTTTAAAAATACGTGTAATCATTGATGTGTTGAAGTTTTCTGTAAAAAGCTGTTCTGTTTATTTAACATTTATGGAAGGAGTCTCCAGTGTCAGTGCTGTCAGAGCTACAAATAAGTTTTCTGATATGGGACAAATTATCTTAGCAAGTAAAAATATATTGAATATATTATAAGTTGATGACAAAACATTTATAAGATCGTAAATCCTATTTCTAGATGTTTTTTCACTTATTTTAAGAATTTTTTTCTAGAAAGTAGCAAAATTATTTGCCAGTAGAACATCGCAATTTAGGTTGTTGTTAGAGAACATCTCGAAATAGGCTTATTATACATATAAATTTACTCCTGCTGTTATTCCACTGATCTCCTACTTGCTCCTGTTCATCTCCAGCTGCATTCCTCTCCACTCTGGCTCACTATGAGATCGCCGTCCCGATCCGCGTTGGCCCCCAGGGCAAGTCGCTGTACGATGACGAGGCCTCATATACGCACAGACGCCATCGGCGGAGCACCGAGACGAAACAGGAGGTTCCTGAGCCGCAGCTTTATTACCAGCTGTCCACGCCGAGCACCAGCCTCTTCCTGAACCTCACGCTGCAGAGCAGCCTTCTGTCCCGCAAATTCCGCATCGAGTACTGGAGGAAGGGCAGACTGGCGTGGAGTCACCCGTACTCATCCGGCTGCCAGTATGTGGGGCATCTGCAGCACCAGCCCCAGTCCAGCACTGTGGCCCTCAGTAACTGCAATGGCCTGGTAAGATCTTGCATAGGTGTGAGTCGTGTCCTGAATCTAGTATGTTTGTGAAAGTTTTCAGTCATCAAGCTAATGCACTTGTGCCATCATTTCTATATCATAACACAAGCGAATCCACTTTGATACTTGACCAGTTCTGCACTGTTCAGTTTGTTGTCTTAAACTGTCTTCCGTTCAACTTTTAGACCATTTTACTATTTGTTCTCCAATTTGGTCACCTGCCATTTCCCACCAATTCCATTGCACCCAGTGTTCCGGGATATTCTCCAGATAGACCACGACCCTGACCAGTATGAATAAATAAGGCTACCTCTTCTTCCTCCAGGATTACTTCCTCTCTTCCTCACTAGGTTTTTGGTTCAAAAATTTTTCAAATAAAAAGCCACATATCAAATGATGAAAAATACATAAACACCAATTTGACTAGTTTAACCTGCATTCAGTGTGGAACTGGAACTTTTGATTTCATGCAATTTCTGCTGCTTAAATAGGCTGTGCCTGAAACCTGGATTTAAGCTGCCTGTCTTCTTATAGCCCTAGTGAAACCTAAAATTCAGAGGGTCACTCTGAATATTTCTGAACCATATGCTACAGGACGGATAGTAAATTCTCCAACATTCTGTATCTCTTCTGTTGAGTACACAGTTTCAAGGACAAAATTGACTTCTTGCTATGGGGTCATGATTTGTAACCTACCCACCTGGTATGACTCAAACCCTGCACACTACAGTCTGGGATCTACTGTAACAAACCACAGGGCTCCTGAAGTACCTAATAATTGGTACTTAGAGTTGAACCAGGTGTGTTGAGTGTGTTAAACACTAAAGCATCACTTAATGATTCCAAATCCGGTGCCTGGGGAACTCAGCACTTCACAACTTTACACTTCAGTGTTTTCCCGGCTCTAACACAGCTCGCTTGTTTCATCGAGGCTCTGTTTGCAGACAGCAGACAACAGGTTTTCTTAGATATCTTGTCAAGTATGATTACGTTAGCCAGCTAGCTAAGTTGCGAACAATTGAATATGACTGAGGCTGCATTCGAAACAGGGAAAATGCTATCTCAGGAGGATGTCTAACATAACAGCGAGGTATCAAGGACTGTCTGAAACTGATTGAACTCTTGTTTCCTGTCTTCTAAGATGCCTTCAAACTACCCCAGTTGAAGGCATCATCGATGTATCCTTGATTCTGCCTATGACCCATAAATCTGTGTGGCAACTCCCTCAAGCTTCACAGAAAAGTGAATTCATATGAACAAGTTTAGTTCCGGCATGCTGACATCACACATTACTGTAAATGTTATCCTAAAAGGTCATTCGAAACAAACATTCTTAGAAGATGCCTTCAGTCGAAAGTCATGTTTTATGAGACGCTTGTCTATTACGGCAGCGAGTCAACATCCTCTCGTTTCAAACGCTCCCTGAGTATGACCTAAAACTCCACCAGAAATTCTGTCTGATTAGCTCTTGTTACCTAGCGTACTAGCATTAGCAGTGAAGATATTAACTAACTGGCTAGAGTTAGCAGTAAAGAAT
>JAOTRR010000033.1:15061153-15076798 GCA_028570945.1 Gogo arcuatus
ACAGAGATGCGGTGAATCGAAATGACATGAAAACAAAGCATACGTTCATTACAGCTTGGATAACACTACACAGTTTAATAATTGTAATAATTGTAAAGTGTACATTTGCGAGCTGATCGGATTCTCTGTCCTGCGCAGATTGTGAACCTGATCGAGGAAACGGGCCACTTCAACGTCACCAACACCACATTCGACTTCGACTTGTTCTCGCTGGACGAGTCGACCGTGCGCAAACTGCAGAGCTACCTCGAGGCCACGGCCACGTGACAGGAAGCGGGGCGGGTCCGAGGGGGGGCGGAGCTTGCCCTCATTCTCCGCACCGGGCTTGAGGGTGGGCTCAAAGGCGCAGCTGGTGGGGAAAAAAGGAAAGCAGTGGCGTGAACAAAATCCACAGCGACGTGTCGTGAAGACGAAGAGGCACAGAGCGAGAACGAGGGAGTGAAGTAATGACGTCGGAGCAGCACTTCCTGTCGAAGTGATGTTGTTCTGGGAGCTGTGTGACGAAGAGCTCGGCTGTCCTCTTGCTTTTCAGTTTGCTCACAATGCAAACCACAGCCTGTTAAAGTGTGCGTGTGTGTCTGAAGAGAGTGTGTGTGTGTGTGTGTGTGTGTGAGAGAAGAGTGTGTCCTGTTCTTTTCATGCTTCCTTCTCTTCTCTTCCTCCAGCACTTGAGCGTTCGTCCTGAAATTAGCCATGCTCTGACATCCTGCTCTTTTTTAATATTTTTTTATTTTTGTACAGAAGTATTTTTGATGGACGGAGACGTGAGCAAGACGTGAGAGAGAGAGAGAGAGAGAGAGAGAGAGAGATGAGAGAATGTACGTTTTTGTCGCCTAGGGCTAGCGCTTAGTGCCTTTTCCCACCAACCAGCCGACTGCCTGTGTTTGAGAGCAGATTTAAAAGCGTCGTGTGGCCCTCAGTGTTGCTAACGAAGCACACACACACCCACGCATCCTCATTTCTCCACGCCTGACGCCTGCAAAACTAGTGTTTCCCTCCGACCGTGTCCTCTTTAAACCTGGAGCTCAGTGTCTCCCGGTTTTTCGCCAGTGAGTATTAACGACTGTGTTTGCCAAGTAGGCCTTTTAGAGACTCCTTGAATATTGTACATAGATGTGTGCAATGTGTGGAAGTATTCGGGGATCATGGTGTTTTTGTTTTGTTTTGTTTTTTAGCGTTTTCGTTTTGTCGCATCTATATCATGCTTAATCAGAAAGAGAGCGAGAGAGAGAATCATTGGAAAAAAGACGTGATGTCTAATGGTGAAGTGCAGACGTCCAGAGAGACCGGGCTGTCCGTAAAACGACGTCTCGTGATCCCAAGATCATAGACGTGAAATAAATTTGGTTACCTCTTAATAAGTGAAACAATGATGGGTGCCAAAATGTTTACACCTGGCACTTTGAGCTGATAATCAGCGTTGCTTACATTTGCTGAATTGAACCAAATGGTTCATTGAAATTTGCATATGTCAATGTGTTAGCATTTTAAATAAGCATCAGTTAATTTTTAATTTTGTTTCTTAATGATGTTAATGCTAAAATTTACAAATTTTAATTTGAGAGAGCTCAGAGATATAACGGCCAAACAGAATCAGCTATCAGAAAATGACGCAACAGGTAGAGGTAAAATTCGCCATATTGGCTAATAGTCAACTATTATATAAGGTTGTTGCTATGGTTACATCTTGGTGGGCGGTCCTTCTCCATTCGCCATGTCGCTTTTAATTGTATTCGATAAATACTGTAACGTCTTTTGTTGAACAGTGCGTCAGCGAAGCGTAAAAATACTGTTTATTGATACTTGTTGTCATGGTTACATTCCAGCATGGTTACATATGATCAAAGACTTTGATGACGATGCCAGTCAGAAACGAGCATCTTCTGCTGAACAACTCGGGTTAATTCATTAATTTAGGTTAGTTGAGGCTGTCTCAAATCACACACTATAACCTAATAAAATTCTTTACGTGCAAATGTAGAAGATACCTTTTGCGCATGAGAAGTGTGAGACGTTTATTTCAACCGTTTATTACAGTACAGACGGAGATATTGACGCTGCGTTCGCATTAGCAAGCAAAAGGCGACTGTTCGTTTTCTACGTGACCAGGAACTGCTTTTCAGGATTTCAGCGATGAAGTGACATTTAAGTAGAGATTTTCTCAGTTCAAGCAAATAACAAATTAGTTAGGACACGATAAAGCGATAAATCCAAATTATTGTTTTTAACGATTCGTTTGAATTGGTTCGAATGATTCTTGTGGCACGTGTGGTCCAACGTTTTATTGATTCCCCACTCGATAAAGAATGGTTTTGTGTCCATTTACGGTTTGTTTAATGTATAGAGGCATTACGAAAAAATTTAATAAATCACAAGAAAAGGAAGTCGCAGAGATCGTTGGTGTCTCTCCTCTGATGAGCGTACGGAGCTAGTACAGTTAGCAAGATTGGTGCATTATTTATAATTTACATTTAATTAGCTTTAGAAGCTATATATAGCTACTTAGACATGTCTCGTCGCTGGACAAGCCACACCCACAAGAGAAACGAACGACTTGTCCCTCGTTAGTGTGAACAGAGGGTGAGGCTACAAACCCCACCCCTTCTGTACTGTACATCCTCCGGGTCTTTTACTGTACACTCGATGGTTATGTATACTCAAAAGATGTCTATTCTCCTAAGTTGTGGACTAGTGTGTGATTTGAGACGCAGCTCGATACTGATAAACACTTAACTTCTTCCTACCGAATGCTGGATGTGTAATGTTATGAGGAAGTAGTCGTGATTTGAGGATAAGGAGACACGCAGCCTCTCTGGACGTCCTCAGTGAAGTCGTTACGCTCACGTCCCCTTTAAGAACGACGAGAAATCTTGAGTTGTGGTTTGTTTTTTTTGTTTTGTTTTCCTCTTCACTGTGGCTCTCGTGTTTGTCTTCTTTATTCTTCACGACTGGCATTCGGCTTTCTGATGCTAATAGCTTTAAGAGGCTCGACAGCCCCCACGCCCTTTCCTTAACCCTCCGTGTGTGTGTGTGAGAGAGAGAGAGAGAAAAAATGGTTTGAAGTCATGAGTGGCTGTAGTACCTTTTCCATCACTATAGTTTTTTTTTTTTTTTTTTTTAAAGATTTAAAAATTCAACTGTGTGTGTGTGTGTGTGTGTGTGTGTGTGTGTGTGTGTGTGTGTGTGGGCGGGCGCGAGCACACATCATTCAGTCCTCTATTGTGCATGAACTTTTGACTCTCCCAGGTCCGGGTTCATGAACTCTTAACTTTTTGACCGGATGCTTTGAATCATGAAAAGGGGATGGGTCATGGGAGGGCGCTCCATAAGTGGGCAGAGCTATGTGGAGTTTGATTGACGTCTCTGAGAAGTGACCCAAGACCAGTCAGCGTGCGTTATGTTATATTTTTTATTTGTATACCTCTGCACTTTTTTTGGCTGTGGTGACTTGAGTACTTAATTATCTGAACTGTATTTTTAAAGAAAATTTATACGATATTTACATGCAATATGCTTTTAATTGTTTTTTGTTGGTTTTTGTTTATCACTATTATTTCACGTCGGCATGTTCGTGACTGCAGGTTAGGCCCTGAGACTGTTATTTTTTTGTTGCTATTGTCGGAATTATCTTCCTGCGGCGCCTCAGAATCCACTACGAGCCTCGAAGAGCAAAACTTTTCCTCGAGTGACGGAGCGAACGCCGCCACCGCACTGTGCACCGCTCATCCGTATGTACTTGTGTGAAGTATCCTAAAGGAGCATTAAACACTAATCCTCCCTTTTCACGTTCACATGGACTTCACTTTCCTAAAGGACGCGCATCATGGGATTCGAACTCGCGACCTTCTGATGTCACTTCCCTTCACCTTTTCTGTCTACACACGTATACATGTATGTACAGTAAACATTCTGGATGTTTTTCTCTCATCAATCACCGAAACGGTTTCTCCTCCATCTCCGGACGCTCTCAGTGCATCATGGGATATCACTCAGAGACCGAGAGAGAGTTTTCTCTTGCCAGTCAGTGCTTGTATGTTTGTGTTTGGGGATTAAACATGTTTGGACGATGTGTTTGTTTGTTTGTTGGTTTGTTTGGTTTTTTTTTTAAAAACGGCCGCATGGAACAAAGTCGCAGCTTTGTTGGGAATTCAGTGCCACCATGTGGTCATTTAATGCAAGCGGGACACACAAGGATGAACGATGTTACCTTTGTAATGTTTTTATCGCATAAAAAAAGTCATGATTTTAATAAACTCATCGAGTCGTATACTCGTTCAGTGTTTCCGCTCGTCCTGTTCACACACTCCCTCATGTACGTGGTGGATTTAAAGGTACAATAAATAAGTTTTCCGAGTGTAAGGCGTCTATTACTGGCTTTTTTGTTTTTGTTTCATGTTTCTGATAAGCCATTAGTTTAGCATTTGTTGTTTCAGATTAGGGCTGGGCGATAGGATTATGATTATAATATAAATTTTGATATAAATTGTCATGACACTTTTCTGAGATCGTTGGTATCGTGATTTTTAAAAAAATTTTAAAAAATTATTACAAATCAAATGAAAGCAGCTGATTGGTTGTAATTTTTAAAAAATCTTTTAAAAACTTTTTACAGAATCTTTAGTGTCATTTTTACAATTTCAATTCAGCACTTTGTTTTGCCGCCCGTTTGTTACCTAAATTATATACCGCGATACACATCGTGCAAGTGCGATATGTTTATCGTATCGCCCAGCCCTATTTCAATCCTCATTCTTCAGTGTTTCAGACACTTTTTCTTTCTTTGACACACCGTTATCCATTAACAGATAAAATCGTATCGATCTGAGATAGATAGGAGGCGTGGCCTATACTCTGAAGGCGGAGTTAATCAAATATCTCTGTCCCCCCTTACTGTGTGAAGATTTTGACCTGCCTGATTGCACACACAAACTGGTGGCTATAGACTGCTGTAGTTTATTAGCCTCTCCGCTCCAGCGCATAAATAAAACAAGGCAGGTTTCAGACACTGAAGATGTCTCGGCTGATCGACTACATGCCAGATAAATGAGGAAATCATGTCTTTTTTTTTTTCCTCTCACCAAACTAAAACCTGAATGACTGTCTTTTTTTTTTTTGTTTGTTTGTTTAATATCTGTATCATAGTTCAGACTTAGGTTTTGTTCTGAAGCGTAGATCATGTTTAAGAAAAATAAATCCTGAACCGT
The DNA here is from genome assembly GCA_028570945.1 of Gogo arcuatus. Taxonomy (NCBI): domain Eukaryota; kingdom Metazoa; phylum Chordata; class Actinopteri; order Siluriformes; family Anchariidae; genus Gogo; species Gogo arcuatus. Next base: position 15,066,358 of record JAOTRR010000033.1, read on the forward strand.
CTACGATTGAACATCTACGTGCACAAAGTCACCTGAACTGCACATTTGTGTATAAATTCAATTCCAAACACACACCAGTATGACCATTTCCTTTTTTAACTTTATATTTTTGAACTATATTTTTATTAACTTCATTTCTTTTTAAATGTAGTCCTAATCAGCTTGTTTTTTGTCGATTACATAAAACTTGCACTTGAACTTCCAAAAGAATTTCCATATCAAGAAAAAACTGATCCCAAATCAGCTCTTTTTTAAAAATTCATTATTAGATGTAATTTATTTATCCATCTTCAGTAACCACTCGTATAAAAACGGGGCAGGAAATACAAATTTAAAATATTTCTTTCTCACCTGTCTGTCTTTCTCAGTCAGTGTAATAAGGCGCACATCTTGATTTGGAAAGAAATCTAATGATTGACCACTTCGTATAGATCCAGAGTTTTACTCTCTCACGTTAAGTGTTTGTAAACTCGTTGGATAAATAATTGCCTACGAAGCTAGAAAGAAGTTTTGAGAAGTCAGTCTGCTCACAGCGTGGATCAGGTGATAACGCAGGAACAGGAGCTCTCTAACTGTAAAAAGAAAAACATTTCAGATTTATTTCACAAAATATTCCAAAAATTAGGTACGTTAATTAAATATGGACAGTAAGATTTTGGTTGATTATTTAAGCAAGAGATTTTTGTTGTTTTAATTACTAAACTTTCTGCCCGTAGACTCCTGGCTTTTTTATGAACATTTTCACTGCCTTTAATTCAAATAATGTTTTTCGGTCCCAACCCCATGCATCAATATGGCCATTTCCTTTTTTTTTTCTTTTTTTAACTTTTGTCCTCGTCGTTATCTTTTTTTTCCCTTCCCCTGTCCTTTTTTTTTTTGCAAATTACTTTAAACTGTAATCCCAAACCAGCTCCTTTTATTTAAAAATATAGACAATTTATATTTAAACTATTCCAAAAAAATTAGGCACACTATTTAAATATGGACAATCTTTTTTTTTTTTTAATGAACATTTTACTGGCTTTGCTTCAGACCCTCAGGCTCTTTGAGAATTCGGTGAACCAACACAGCTCTAGAAAATCCTCTTGTAGACTGTGTGCTTTTGCTCTGTTTACAACGTAACACATGAAAGACGTAAAATGATCTGCAAAGAGCCAGTAGTGACTTTATAGTGTACTGTGTGGTTTGTGTAGTGTCGTGTAGTCGACTCTGGCTACATGACAAAACCTCTAAACAGGAAAACCAAAGCAACTGTCATGGTACCGTTTTTAGCACAAGGTTGCTCACACAAGCAGTTTTTTATTTCATTGCAAAATTTTTTACACTTCCTTGTTTCTAATTGAAATATTTCCTGTAGCAGCACATGATGTCAAAACGTATGTTATTTATAAATTACTCAGGATGCCTAGTTTCAGTAAAATAGTAGGTGTGTGTTGGACTTATTTTAATTTCAGAAATTCCAAGGAATCAGTATTTTCCTTAATCCCTGTTGGGTTTTTTTCTTATGCATCCTCCTGTAATTTTTTTAATCAATAATTGGGTCTGTTTCCTCAAGATATAAAGGATCATTTAAACCAGGATGAAGTCTTTACTGAAGATGAACCCGTGTCCCATGAGCACACAGTACACTGTCATAGTAACGAACGCGGTGTTTCTCTTTCTTACAAGCTTCATATCTGACCGCCTGATTGTGTGCGGGATCCCAGTACTTGTGGCTGCCCAATCTGCGTCTGCTGCTTGATTTGAACCACACGTGCAGAATTTGTTTCATTTAAACATCTCTGAAAGAAAATACGTGGCCTTTTGCAAGAGCTGAAACATTTATATTGATTCTCAGTTTTTCCAGATAAAATTAGGCTTATAGACCATGACTAAAAGCATTTTATGGAAATTGAACCACTAAATTGGTTATTTGACATAATTTTTGTAATTACACGACCAAAAAGTTCCTAAAATCTAAAAATGCACAGCACAAATCAGACAGACTGGGTAGTGGCTAGACATGTAATATATCATGTGACGATAAATCACGATACAACTTTGTGACTATTCGAATTGATGGAAAAAATGAATGGTGATTATCAGGCTGCGTAATCTTAGTTTTTCCTTGGTGTAATTGTGTTGTTTAAACAGCAGAGGGTGCAACAACATACAATAGTGGGAATGCACATGACTTCACCGTAGGAGGAAGTAACACAGCTCTAATGGCACGAAAAACAGATCTAAAATGTGAGAGCTGTTGCGTGATCGACTACAAATAGATTTAAGAAGAAACCGGAGCTCTCTTTTTACAGACTGCTGAAAGATAAAGAAAAGAGAAGCAAATGGAGGCAGAACAAATGTTCATAAGTTTGTTAAGAAAAGGAATATTTGTTATTGACTTCATTTTTAATAAAAGGAATATTTTAGTTAATAGACTATTTTACTCCAACCTTTACAAATGGGCGTGAATAATTATTGTTGGTTATTAAGAAAATATTTTTTTATTTAACAGGAATATTTAAGTTGATGAATAGGAAAATTTTACTTTTTTGGGGTAATAAAATTTTTCCATTCAATTTTTTTCCCCCGAGAGATATCGTGGGAAAATCGAATTGAATATGGAATCGGGTGAATTCCAACATCTGTATAACACCCGACCTGCCTCCCCCCCGTTTAAAGTTGGCAGACTAAACGCAAATAAAATTCAACTAGCGAAAAAGTAGATTTCACTGAAGGGGAAACGACATGTGCCATGAAAACTAGTTACTTTCCCTTTGCGTCGACTTTTGCTGCGTTCCTCTAAAGCGTGTAATCTGGGATTTCCAACCTCAGAGATGGGGGGGGGGGTAAAGAAAAACACCCCTAAAACTTGAAAAGTTGGGATGTTCTTCAGAACCCCGATTTCAGCAAGTGACATCAAATCAAGTCAACATGGCTGCTCACAGCATCAACAGCAAACAACGTAGCATTTCACTTGAGTTACACTTTATATACTGTACTGCTATTAGTTTTAGCTCAATCAATAAATATATAGACAACTTCCTGCTTCTGAAGCAAGACTGAGGAAGTCAGTTCATCATTTTGCTCTTTGTGCGTTGTATTTTAAGAGTAATCCTGTATATACAAGTAAATGCTGCTTTGTTTACTGCAGCTGATGTGAGGAACCATGCTGATCTGACAGAACTCGGAGTCAGAACTCGGAGTCGAGACCATCTCGAGTTCCTGAGTAGGAATTCCAAGTTAAGGGGGCGTTTTCTTTCTTTTGTGTCCCCCCCAGGTCTCTCTCTCTACCTCAAATCTCCTCACAAACCACAACAAAACAAGACAAAGCAAAGAAAAGCTTCAGTATGTCAGATTTTAATCTCTTAGCACTGTACAGATTTATTTCCCCACACTGCTGTATATCACATGCCAAATTATCAAAAGTAGATACTTCATTCATGTCCGAGTTTCATTTCTTGAAGCCGACATTAACTGACGCGAGACACCAGGAGCTGGTTGGTTGCTGATGTGATCAACGCGTACACAGAGGACAAATCGAGCATGAAGGTATTTACAATATTTAACAAGTTCATAGCAATCTGTTAATAATAATAATAACAACAATAAATCATCATCAGACCCTGCATATGAATGTTTCAACATAAAACATGGCTGAAAGGGAAAAAAACAAAAAAGCAAAGAAACATTCATGGCTTAAATGGTGTAATTTTGTGGCTTTAAATCTGCTGCTGGTGCAAAATCTAAGAAACCACACCAGCACACGAGAGGAGCAATAAATAGTGCAAAAACATCAACTGACCTGAAAATCCCTGCTGTTCGCACTGGCATCAATTCAGAGTGTCGGAGAACCAGACTGCTTTCATTCTCTACACCTGCTCTCAACGCTACACTCATCATCATCTTCAATCAGGAGGAAATCGGGGGAAAAGCCGCGCTCCATTAGCCTCATCATCAACATTCAAACAATGATGATAAAATTTATATTGTTTGAGTTCGAAGTGAGAACCTTTAAGGGTTCCATCAGAACACGTCCCTTTAATTCCCAGGGGGAAATCAATTTTTCTTCCTCCAGAATTTATGTCTAAAGATCTTTTTTTTTTTTTTTTTTTTTAAACTTTTCAAGTAAGGCTTTAAGACGCTGTCCTTTAAAAAGGAGAAAATGGGTTCCTCAAGGGTTCTCTGGAAAGTTAATGGTTCTGTCTTTCTAAATGGGTTCTACTTGGAACATTTCTAAAAGTTTCAAAAGGTTTCCAAGTAGAACTCCTACAACTCCTAAAGAACCCTACACTAAAGGTTTTCCCTCTCAGAAAGGTTCCTCAATGGTTCTTTGGATTGCTAATGGTTCCAGCTTCCTACCTGGATCCAACTTGGAACCTTTCAGAAAATTTCCTCCAGGGTTTTTAATGGTCAGTGGTTCCAGCTTTGTAATTGGGTCCTACCTGAAGCATTTCCAAAAGTTTCCAAGTAGAACCCATCCAATTTTATAGAACATTACAGCAAAAGGTTTTCCCTTTCAGAAAGGTGTTTTTTTTGTTTGTTTTTTTTTAAATACCAAAATGTCGGTGGTTCCAGCTTCGTAACTGGGTTCTACTTGGGACCTTCCTGAAAATTTACAAAGGTTTTCCTTTTCAGAATGTTTTCAGATAGAACCCATACAACGTCTGTACAGCACTACACCTAACGTTTTCATTTCAGAAAGGTTCTTTGAGGTTTCTCTGCATGGCTAATGGTTCTAGCTTCCAAATTGGGTTCTACGTGGAATATATCTGAAAGTTTACCCTTTCAGAAATTCCAATTCGAATCCATACAATTTCTAAAGAATCCAACACCTAGGTTCCTCAAGGGTTCTTTGGCTTGGTAACTGTTCTAATTTCCCAAAGAGGTACCATATTTTCCAAGTAGAGAACCCATAACATTTCTATGGAACCCTACACCAAAGTTTCCTAGAGGGTTCTTTAAATATATATTCAATGGTTCCAGCTTTGTAATGGGGTTCTACTTGGAACCTTTCTGAAAGTTTCCAATGGTTTTTCCTTTCAGAAATTTTCCAACTATGATCCGTACAACTTCTATACAATGCTACACCAAGGGGTTCTTTGGATTGGTCACGGTTCTAGTTTCCCAAAGGGAGTATCTGGAACCTTTTGGAAGTACTTTGGTGTAGGGTTTTATAGAAATGCCACAGGTTCTTCCAGAAGTGAAAACTAATAAACCCTTTCGGCTGCTGGATTAAATAAGAGAACCTCAGCGTCTCAGGTGTGTGTTCTCCTGAATTTGTGTACATCTGGAATCGAGTCTCTTTACATTAAACACATTGCCAGGATTTCCAGACGTCCCTGTGAAATGTTCTCAGCGAAACATGATGGTCTATCTATCCATCTAGAGAGACAGACCTGTATACAGAATTGGTGCTACACCATCTTTAAATCTGGAACGTTTGATTATTCCACACTCCAGAGCAACGAAAGCAGGACGAGACTGAAAAACACTCCAGCTACACACGTTCTTTTGTTTTCCTTCAATTTTCATGCTTTGGCGTACGTACAAACCATAAATAAGCAATACATAAATAGATACATTGTGTAAACATGAGCAGCTCGGATTCCTGAACGTTCCCGATGAATCGGCACCGATTCTATGGCTCTCCTACGAACTTCATCACACCTCGGAAATAAATAAATAACCGACGCTACACTTGAGAAGAACCTCACAAAGTTGCTCCTCGCAGCGACTCGTTACGGAGCTCGCTCGTGTTCCTTTAGCATCACGCTTGCAAATGCAAACAAAAAAAAAGCATAATGGAAAAAATAAACAAATCACAGATGGAGAGGAGAATTAGCTGGAAAACATCACATGGGGAAGGTTACACTCCATCACACACACACACACACACACACTCTCATTTACATGAGAAGCGACACAGATACAGCCAGAAGGCAAGTGTGCGTGTGTGTGTGTTTGCCCTTTGGTATGGATCTTATTTAGGAGGCAGTGGGTTCTCAGGGTTGCTCGGGGTCACAGCATCTTTGTAGAAGTTCTCGATTTGCTCTTTGTACATCTTCAGCACCACTGGCCTCTTCAGCTTCATAGTGGGACCTGAGAGTGAGCCAGAGAGAGAGAGAGAGAGAGAGAGAGAGAGAATGCAAACGATTAGCCTGTTTGTATATTTAACACCGAACATACTTCCTTATTTTTATTTTCAATGCTGAAGAAGCCAAAGACACTTCCATGGCTAATTACTCTACAATCATCACTAAAATGTAACTTTATTTCATTATCAGTGAAATGCTGCCACCCGGTGGACTGCCCAGGTACTGCGAAGGAGATTGTTAATATTTCTTTTACCTGTAAAACAATTCCTATAAATTATAAAAGCAACAACGTACATGAAAATAATAAAAGTAAAGCTTTGACCCTGAGCTCAGGTTACTACCTGGGCAGAGTTTCTCATGTACTTCCCATGTAGGGTTGCTCCAGGTTCTCCAGTTTCCTCCCTCCTCCTAAAAACATGCTGCTAGCTGGATTACCTACACTAGCTGCGAGTGAGTGTGCGAGTGAATACGTAGGTGTGATGAATTAACGCCTCATCCGGTGTGAATTTTCCCGCCTTGCATCCAGTGTTTCCGGGTTTTGGCTCCGGATCGACCATGACCCAAACAGGAATATGTAAAACGCTTACTGAAGATGGATGAATGAATAAACGAATGAGTTTAAAGCTCACTGTTTATTCTAATTTGAAACGCAAAAACAAATGTAAATAAAATGTAAGCAAACTGGTATCGGAGTCAGCAAGATGTAAGGTTTAGGTCAGATTTTCGCTACCACGTCGAACCTCGTCGAAAGTGATTCTCGTGTACGTATACGAAAGGGTTTGTGAACAGACGGACAGCCATTTTCTAATCGGTATCAGGCGCGTGTCAGATCTGCGCGAGTCGTTATCGATCTAAACTGCTACTTAAAACGTGTCCTCAGAACTAACAGGCTAATCAGTGATCTGTTACATAACACACAGCTTCATTTATCAAGTTCCATAACCAGCTAATATCTACATAGAAAATAAGCTCCCTAATTTATCTAATGATTCTTTAGAACGCATGGGTCGTGCGGTTACAGGAAAGTAATCAACAGTGGGGTGGGTAATGTAGTACTTTTAACACTGACGTTTGAGTATTTTCCTATAACATCATGTTCTCATGTTTTATTCGTCTTATATGACAGCAATTTGCCAACAATTCCGATTTTTTTATTTATTAATGAACGATAAGTATTTATCCATTTATGTTTACATTTAAAGTTGTGTTGTGCAAGTTGTAACTATAGAAACGATAACGTATTAGAACGAGCACATTAATATAAACCTGCTGCACTGCTGTTATAGAAAATTAATCAATGCCTTCTGACCAATCAGAACTGAGAGCTAACCTAGTGCTGTGGTACAACACTGGATAATAAATACACTAATATATAGTGCGTCTTACACGTTTGTAACAAACATTTTACAGGAATATTTACACATGAAATACACACTTTCACACCCGCACACACACTGACCGAGCTCTCCTCCAGGGATGGAGAAGTCCTGCTCAAGGACGGTGAACTTCTGGATGCGCTGGGCGTTGGACGTGGCGCTCTCGTTCACTCTGGTAATGCCGTCCTGGATGGCGGCGTGGACGAGGCGGTCGTGTCCCCCACAGATCTCCGACACCCGCGTGGATGAGCTGCCCAAATTCCTGCACCATTCCACAGCCTCAGGGGTGAGTTCGTCCTCTGGGACACCTGTCTCACTGTTTAACTGGCACTGAGAGACAGACAGAGGGATAGACACAAAGAGAGAGAGAGACAAAAAGATAAAGATGAAACCGCAAAGACAGACAAAAAGAGACAGACACGGGGGGAGAGACAAAAAGGTAGAGATACAAGTTATACATGATCGTTTCAAGGACAAATTGGTCTTATATCTATGACAGGGTGTCAAAACTTTGTCAATCCCCCGTAGTGCGTGTGTGTAGTCAAATTTTTTTTAGAACCGTTTCAACTGCAAACACTACAGGATTACATATAGCCTACAGAAGAGCACTTTTATTTATTTAAATGTCATTTTAAAGACTTCATTCCTAAAGGTTCAGATGAATTAAAAACTAACCTCCAAAGACATTCTGTATTATTAATATTATTATCTGTAATCATTTATACAGCTGTGTGATTAACTGCTTTCATAAGGGCAATAAAAATGCAATAAGGTACGATAAAATAAAGGAATGAAAAATATCTGAGAACAGTGCTGTGGAATAAAGGATACGATACGATACTCGTCTTTATGAAACACATATTAGGTGAAAATCATCCTTCAGATCCATTTGTACATGACCGTTGCTGCTGTCATGCTCTTTATCGTGTCTTTTCCTAAAGATTGTGCATGAACTTCCCTTTTAAAAGGGAATTAAAGCTCTTTAGTTTTTCATTATGATGAAAATTAGAATGTTTCCGTGGTCCGTGATGTGTTCCTTTGTTATTTTTTCTAAATGCTACACATTTTCAGTTTGAATAAATCACAAAGTCGGCTACAGACACAGATTTGCATCTCTAATACCAAGATGTAATTCAATAGCTCGTCTAAAATAAGTGCATTAGATGAGGAAGTGAAGGTGAAGGTGTTCTCAGTCAGTGTGAGGAAAGTGCAGTTACTGGAATCCACCAGCAGGTGGAGACAAACAGCACATAAACAAGAATGACGTCTCGTTATCTCATTATCTCATATCTACAACAGGAAATTTAACTGGTACCTAATGACTATAATAACAGTCCATAAAGATGACATTAACGAGAACCGTAATTCTGTACAATTATGTTTTGTGAAGCATCGTAAAGCATACGAGTAAACAGGAGTTTTGCTGCATCAGGACTTTTTCCTGAGCTCCTGAGAAAACATCCCAAAACCTCAACATCAGCAAGATTAAGACTAGACTGAAAGCATCCAGAGCAGGAATGACTCAACACCCTAAACGCTTTCCGTTGTGTTTAACGTGACTTTCAGATCAGTCGAGCATCTGGGAGATGATTTGAGAGGAAAAGAAGGGGGGGGAAAAACAAACAAACAAAAAAAAACCCAGCTTCTTTCCGTGGAACACGTTCACGTTCAGAACCGTGACTGGATGACGCCCTTATATAGAATGTAAACAATTCACGTGTGTAGCTAATTAAATAGCTAACGTTCAGCGTACACCCTCCTGCACTGTTACCATAACAACAGAGATGGCAACCGAATGAACAAACGAATCTTTTCAAACAAATCACCAAAACAAACAAACTGAATTGATTAGTGATTCGTTCGTCTGAGTCTGTGTTTCACGTGTTTACAAGCAATAAACTGCAACATACAGTACCAGTCTTTCTAGAAGTGCTAGCCCACTGAACGAAAAGAACTCGTTCACTTAAGTGAACAAGAATTTCTACACAACGTGGATATGAGCACAAACGTGACTTTACTCTGAACACATGAATCACAATCAATCAGTTATTTATTATATACTTCTACCACATCGATGCTGAAATCTTGAATCTGATTGGTCAGAAGGTGTTACACTCCACATAACTGCATTTAAAAAAAAAAAAAAAAAGTGTGGTTGTTGGTCTATAAGTATATATATTACATTATATAGTATATATATTGTTTTCTATAAGGAAATGTTTATTTAATATTTAAGGAAGGAGTCTCCAGTGTCAGTTAAGTTTTTCCGACAGTCTTCAGGACAGCAGTTTTACGCTTTTTGGTTTCTCAAACGTTAAAAGCTGCGTTTAAAAATAAAAAAATAAAAAATCTGGTTACCTTCAGGAGAGAAAAAAAGGAAGCTGGAAAGGGAACAACTGTATTGTTGAGAACTGTAACTATAAATGGATAAAAAGTATGATGTGTCGTTGTTTAACACATTGTTAGTGTTTATGTTGCTATGGTGGAAGAGGAATATAACACTGAGAGTGGTGTGATGTTACAGGAAAATGAGCTTCGAGGAGGTAACAGTAACTCTGCCTCATCACACCACTCTGTCGCTGATTATTTTACTGCAACAGCACAACCCTGAGTGGTGTATATGTACCTTGATGGTGAGCAGCATGGAGAGGAACCTGCGCTTGTCTCCGATCAGCATGGTGTTGCTGATGATGGGTACAGCCTCCTTCACCGCGTCCTCGATGGGCACCGGGGGAATGTTCTCTCCTCCGGCAGTGATGATCAGCTCTGTCACACACACACACACACACACACACACACACACACACACACACACTTCACATTTTAAAAACTGCAGTTACAACAAACCTTAGCTGATTATTCTTGTTTTGTTTGCAACATAGTTTAATAACAAACACACTATTACAACTCACAGCTGCTACAGAGGTACTGATGATCCCTTGACCAAGGGCCCCTACACCCATTAACGATCCCTTGACCAAGGGCCCC
>JAOTRR010000033.1:15242883-15255312 GCA_028570945.1 Gogo arcuatus
TCACTGTGCGAGAGTACATGTGACAAAAATAAAGGCTTTGGCCTTGGTTCTTCTTGAAGTTGACTATTTTCCTATTCTTTGGGACAGCATTAACACCCAGCGTGCTCAAAGATCATTGTAGTTTTTATCCATTTATAGTTATATTTAACGTTGTGGAACGTCCACGAAACAAGTTAGTTCCTGTTTTCACTTACATTATACTGTAGTATCTATAAACAGTCGTTCCCTCACCAGCCTCTGTTTTCTTTCTTTTTGTTGAAGTTAATACGACAAAAAATATGCCAAAACCTCTGTCCTGAAGATGTCAGAAAACTTAAAGTTATAGCTTTACCTCTGAGTGTTACAAAGCGCTGACACTGGAGACTCCTTCCATAAACATTAAATAAATCTCTTCATAGAAAAATTCACCACATCAACAATTCCACACATTTTTATAATCCGTTTATGTGGAGTGTGCCTTTTCCTTTTTTAGTGAAATTTTATTCATTTTTTATTTCTATTTTTTAAATATTTTTGTGAAAATGTTTTTTTGTTTTTTGTGAACCACTTGGTTGGCACTTCCATTATCAATCCAACATATTATTAATTTTGTATGCTGTTTTATTATTTCCTTCACTCTATGTTTGTGTCAATAAACCGAAAAAACCCAAATTGCACTAAATTGACAGATTATTATGTATTACGATAAGATAAAATAATTATTGAGAGAGTATCTTCTCTTTCGGACTCTTTATGTCTGTAATACACACACACACACACACACACACACATATAAGCAACTATTCCGGGAATTCCTCTGAGTTTGACAAAGATCTGAGATTGAAAGCATTTTTATATACATTCCTCACCCATCGTCTCAAACAAACACCCCCCTCCACACACGCACACACACACACACACACACACACAAACACACACACACACACACCAGATTATCTCCAGGTACTGCCTTTGATGTTCTCATATCTACCTTTACCTGAGATGATGTGATAAGCTTCTGATACCAGACAGATTTAGTGCAGGTTGTTAGGAAAGTTCCAGGGTCATGACCTTTCTCACTTCCTGAGGGCTTATCTGGCCTTGTAGGAGAGTTAACCACTGACCTCTGACTGACCCCTGATTTAATATGATCCATACTGCTTCCTATGGACTGTTGTGGGCATGCCTACATATGTTTATGCACACACATAGAATCATGGATGTATATTATTATATTATTTTCCTATAGTAGCATGCCCCACAGAGTGTTTTAGTTCTTACACATTGTGTAAGGTACATAAAAACATCAAACTGGCACAAGCTATTCGTGTCCAGAATTGAGTTTAATTGAGTTTAACGGACTGTACCTTCACTCTTCCTTTAAAATACAATCATTCTCACAAAAATGAAAGCTGAAAAAACATCATACTGTATTTGCTGCCAAATCAGAACAAACCAGTGACGATCAAGTTTTACCGAACTCCTTTATAGACAGCACACTGACTTTTCAAAGATATTTGAGGAAAGTAATTCAGTTATATCACCCGTATAGATGGAGTAGTATAGTCAGAGTACATAAAGCATTTTCATTTCTCTCATCGCCACATTGTGAGTGTAAACCACACCTTTAACTAATAGTGTTTATACAGAAAGATTGTAGAGCTGTAAAAGAGAGCAAAACTCTAGAAACCACTTGAGTTCAGGGTGTATACTATACAGGTTGGAGGTTATAAGCTTTTACAGGAAGTTCATGTAGAGTTTATAGGATTGATAAGAAGGTAGCAATTGGAGATGGAGGTGGAGTTTCAGGTGCGGTCTTTGTCACGGACTTGAGTTATTTCATAACTCCTTGTATTAGTAGCTTTACCAGTCAATATTTGGTAGTTTGGGAAGAAAAAACAGACTGAAAATAGAAGGGCACTTAAAAAGCACAGACCTACCACAACCACTTTATGTGTATGTCTTGATATATTTCCAAAACTATTAGAATTATGTGCCTACATGTGTATCCCAGAGGATTACTGGTACCCGTGAATGTGGAGTGTGATATGCAGTCATTTTCATGTATTTCTACATTGGTTATGTTTTGTCACTATTGAATGTTACTGGATTTTAAGATGTATGGCTTTGTTGAGTGCAGACTTCCGCCAAGACCAAATGCTATATCTGGCAACATTAGCGAAAGTGAAACTAAATTTGTGGATCTGCCCTGTGACTTGGATCTGGTCCAAAATGTAATGGGTTGTCCTTTGGCCCATGCTACACCCTTCCACCAAGTTTCATGGAAATTGGATTGATACTTTTAGTGCAATCCTGCTTATAGCCAGACAAACAGATAAACAAACCGCACCAAAAACATAACCTCCTTGGTGGAGGTAATAATATTTGGGGAAGATACTGACTCACTCTCTTCTCCCACCAATGGCTCATTTAACAAACTTCACTCAAGGTGATAAATTGAGGATCGTAAGAATTTCGTAAGATCGTAAGAACACATTCAGGTTCTTAGTTTTGTCATTTTGTCAGTATGTTCAGAGTCGTTGTTCTGTTTCAAGTTGAAGCTCCGCCCCAGTCTCAAGTCTCAGATTGTCCTGTATTTGGCTTCATCCATCTCGCTCTTAATCCTGACCAGTTTCCCTGTGCCTGCTAATGAAAAGCATCCTGATAATATGATGCTACTACCACCATGCTTTACTCAGAGTGATGAGCAGTGTTGGGTTTCTGCCAAATGTAGCATTTTGTGCTAAGGCCATTAAGCTCAATTTTGATTTCATTAGACCTTTGCTGAATCTCTTGCAACTTTGAAACCTTTTTAATGGTGGACATCTGTACAGAAATAAAATCACACAGCGTATAGGAAGGAAATATTTCCAGTGGCCCAGGTAAAACCAACACTGTCCAAATACGGCCTACGGAAATGAGCAGTTTAGGTTGTGAAGTGTATCATTTATAGTAAACAAAGCCATTAGCCACAGATTACACACCTTAAGGTTTTTGTTTCTCTCTTTAACCTGAGACAGGGTTTTTGTGAGACAGAATTTTTCCAAAAGAGTGCCAGACTTTGCCAAAGGAAAATAGAAGGGAGATGTCAATAAGGTAGTGATTAAAATATATATATATATATATATATATATATATAGTATATATATTGGAACAAGGCTTACATCTCAATCAATTTCATCTCATTTTTTTTACTGTCTTCCAAATTTTATGAACTTTCTCTCACATTCGCATGACTTTCCCTCTCCTTCTGTACCTTCTTCTCTACCTTGTTCTCACTCTAAACCCTTTTAACACCGCTGAGCTGAAACAGTTTAAACATAACATCAAACATATGGCAGCATTTAGAGAAGGCAAATGAGTTGAGAAATCAAATTTGTTTAAAGATTCCAGTCATGGTCCTCCAGTAGCTGGTCACTGAGGGAGACAGTGATGCCCATTACATTATATTACATCCAGTAAAAAAAATCAGAGAAGTGATAGATTTCTCCATAAAGAATAAAGACAGTATGAAAGGCCTTTAGAAGCGTAAAAGAAAGCAAAAAGTGTGAGAACTGAATCAAAAACCAGGTCGTAGGGTAAAAGATACTGAATGTTGCCTCTGGTTTGCCTCTTTTGTTTATATATTTGTTTATTTAAACAGAATTATAGCACAGGAGTACAGGATAATTTTATTAAAGTCTCAAATCTGATTGGTCAGAAGGTGTTGATTAATCACAGGTTTATATTAATGCGCTCGCTCTAATACGGCATCGTTTCTATAGTAACGACCCATTCAAAGGGATGTGTACGTCAGATATGGTGAAGTTTTCTGTAAGGAGATGTTTATGTAACATTTATGGAAGGAGTCTCCAGTGTTAGTGCTTTATAACAGTCAGAGGGAAAGCTGTAACTTTAAGAAAAGGACAGAGGAGGACAGAGGAGTTTACACTTTGTGGTTTGTGAAACAAGTTTCATTTTTAACTTCAAGACAGACAAAAAACTGGTGAGGGGATGATTGTTTATATCTGCTATAACATAACATGTTTATAGCTCTGATAACAGGAACTAACTTGCTTATTGTGTCTAACTTGAGCGTTTTTTCCCCTTATCTCACAGCTAGTTAATATTAAATATTTATAAAAGTTTCTTCCATTTTAAAATAAGAAAACTATCTAAACACTCAGAGGGAATACTTCCTTATAAACACAAATCATATTTTGACCGCTGTTTAATTTAGCAGCTAGAAAGCAAGAAAGCTCTTAGACTCCTGGCTATTGTAATGTGCTTTTTCTTTGTGCTGCAAACCCAGCCAAAATACCGTTTATAAATTTCTCCTCCAGTTTTCTGAAATCTGAGCTCAGCCTTGTTAAAAATGAGGCCTGCACAAAAAAAAAAGCACGAGAGAGAGAGAGAGAGCGAGCGAGGAAACTCAGGGGACATCAGACAACCTGCAGCATGCGATTAATGCGAGATATTTGGATTTCTAGTTTCACCACATTAACTACTTTGCTCCGAATGGAAAGAATCTTAATTCGATTTTGTCACTCGTGGCCAGAATCACGGCTCCGAGTCACCCAGTGCCAAAATAAAGCCTGTCGCTTCGAGTTAATAAATTCAAAGCACATATTGAGAACGTCCTCCAGCTTCAAGAGGATAAAAATGTTCTGTGACTGTAGTAAAGGGACAAAGTTTGCTGATTTGTGTCACAGCCTAAAGACTGAAGCACTTACATTCCTGAGTGAGTCACAGGAAGTCCATTTCGCCAATACCAGAACGATGGAGAACTGACATTAGCATCACTGTGTATATATCGGTTTTATTGTTAGTATAAGTTTTGTTAGCATTCTGTTGTTAAATTTCATGACAGGTTCCACGATTGATGTTCATTTCTTACTTTGTGGTTGCTTTGGCAATCTTGTGTAGAAAATCGGCATGCCAATAAAGCAAACTTCTCATCAGAACGAGAGCGAGAGAGCAAGAGAGAAAGCGAGAGAGAGAAAGAGAGAGATCCATTCAGATAGACTAGTTTAACTTGGCAGCGAAAAGGCCGTGTGTAAGCAGACGGGGTAATTGGTTTCTGATGCCCCTGTCAGCTCGGTGCCAGACCACCTGCCCATGGGAGAGGGAGAGAGGGAGGGAAAAAAAAACTCAACATTGAGAGAATGAGAAAAAACATTTTTATTAAATATTTCACTCTCTCCCACCCACCATGCCATGGAGTGCCTCCTAATGCCACCCCTGCCAACCCAAATGCCCATACCGTCACACACTCCTCCTCCTCCTCACCCACATCCACCACTTTCTCTGGACTGAGTGCACCAATACTGTCTATTTATACACTCTTAGATGAAATGGTTCCTAAAGGTTGGACGGTTGATAGTTCCTGCTGTCTAAAGGAGAACCTTTCATCCATCTTTCCTAAAAATAAACATCCCAGAAAGTGTCCTTTAGATTCCATAATCCTATAGAAGAACCATTCCAACTTGAGATCCTTTCAGTAGTCACTTTATTGAGAATCCAGAGTTTATCCTAGTAACACTGAGAGTGAGACAGGAATACACTCCGGGTGGGACACCAGTCCATCATACAGTATACACACACACACACACACACATTCACACAATCATTTACACCTAGAGGCACTCCAGTGCTGTTTTTGTAAAAAGCCATTTTTTGCAGCAAATTTTCCCCGAGATCAGACACAGCGTGACTTGTGTGTAGCTGTGATGTTCTCAGCTCTAAGCCTTCCTCACCTCTGTCCTTTATAGAGACAGATTTACTGCCCTGAGCTCCAGTGCACACAAACATCATCTGCACTCTTTACTGTATCGTCATGCCTAAAGAGTAAAACAAGCTGTCAGTATCAGCTGGTGCTGTCTGTTCAAACAGCGTCGCTGACCTGCAGTCGACCTAAACGCAAAACCATGGGGGGGAGGGGTTTACGGGTGTGCAAGGGAAAGTGAGAGGTGTGAGAGGTGTGCTCATTCACTTACCATCTCAGTTTTCCAGTTTTGTTCTGTTTTATTCTTCTCGTTATATTATATTCATTAAAATGCACACTGATCTGTGTGATCAGAGCTAGAACTAAAACTGAAATGGCTAAATTAAAATATAAGTCAAATCCTTGCTTATAAAAAAATTCTAATACATTATGGTTTTTATAGTAAAAGTCATTCACAGAGATTTGTATTGCAGATGCTTCACATCATAAACAAACTAAAAAAAATGTCTGTAATTGTTGATATGGGGAAGTTTTCAGTAAGGAGATGTTTATTTAGCATTTTTGGAAGGAGTCTCCAGTGTCAGTACAGGTTTTAGTTTTTTTTCTTCCAGTAAAAAAACAAGCAGCATTTTTTTGTCTTATTAACTTCAAGTGAGAGAAAAAGAGACTGTCAAGGGAACAACTGTTTAAAGCTGCTGTCATGCAAGTGAGAACAGGAACCTGTTTCGTGGATGTTTCACAACATTAATTATAACTAAAAATGGATAAAAAAGTGTCATTCAACCTAACAAAGAAACCCTAGCAAGGAGCTGTTAGAATGCGTCTAAATACCAAGACCAACAACCCGCTGCTACCTTTCTCCTGTCATTCCTGGTAAAGTATTGCTTTAAGGTCATATGGTGATGTACTTTTACTGGTTTTCACCCCTCTACCAATAAGCATGACATGTTGAGCAAGAGGTCATGACCCCAACAGCCGCTCCTGACACAGCCATGAGCATAGAAAAATCCATCCATCTGTATGTGAGCATTTTTTCCCCCTAGTAATGGCTTTACCGGTCGTTCCCTCCTACACACAGAGGAAGGGTCGGAGCTCTTTAGAAGTGCGTGGAGGTCAGGAGTGACAATGATCCAAAGATTTCAGCTGGAAAATGGAAAGATATTAGAAAGATACCTAGATAACAAGTAGCAGAAGGTTTTGGTAGATGGCGATATCCAGAGAGACTTTATGCTAGTGTAAAGAGGTCAGGAATTAAGAATATAATCAAGCTAACATCATGTGATAGAGTCTTTAAACACTGTTGTGTTAATTTAAGTGCTTGATTAAGAGGAAGGTCTTCACACAGAGTTCAGTCCACTACATTAGGCACTTTCGGCCCAAATAGTTCTAGGGACCTATTGAGAGGAACTACCTGCTGGAGAGCTCCCCTGAGAACTACATACCTTCAAGGGCTTTTTTTTCTGTTTGCATTCGCACCACCAGTAGGAATGCTGATGTGACGTGAGATGGCTTGCATCAGGAAATGCTAGCCAAGATTTTTATATTTCAGATGCATCAAATTCACTCTGTATTTCCTTCATCGCATATATGCTCAATAAAGCCTGGGATTCTCTGTTGGTTCATTTGTCTGTGTTTTTTTCCCCCATTTTTTTAACACTAACATTAAGAGCTGTTGTTTACATGGCTAACGTTTTACATGGATTTTTAAAAATGGTGATTGCCAGCGCTGCATTGGCTAGCATGTTTGACCAATGAATGTACACTTACATCACTCATGGTTCCTCTTGTGCTGTGAAAGTACCTACCCTGAAGTAGGATCTAAAAAAGTCCCTCAAAACAGCATTCTAAGAACTATGATCATCCTCAGTTCCTGCAGTGCAGACACACAAAAAAGGTGGAATGTCCTCCAACAGTTGAAAAAGTTCCTCCGGTCTGGAAGCGGAGGAATTATTGGTACAAGTCTTGAAGGAGGTCTTCCTTGTATCTTGAGGAATGTTGGCGATCGAGATATGCTTGAGAAGCTCCAAGAAAGCGTGGTGTACAGCAGGGTGTGTTAAAGGATCATCCACATATAAAGCAGTTCATTCGTTGTCCATTGCTTTGTAGTTGATAGTTGGTCGCTAGTGGATATTCCAGGCTCTGGTTACCTAGGTATCCTTCTTGTATATTTATTTATACTCAGTGTTGGCGTCATCTGTCAGTCAACGTTATCCTTCGCTCCCATTGGTAGTCGCCTCAAACTTGAAATTAGTTTAACTTGGTACCCGCCTACTTCACATCGCCAATGGTTATTTCACCTGTCATCACTACAAGTCACCAAATTTCATTGACATTCTGGTCACCACATCGATGCTAGTCTCTTCCTGTAGAACAAGGAAAAGGAGGTCCATTTCTGGCATTTAATCTCTGACATGGGAAGCTACAATAAACCAGTGAAGTGATGATTTGATTTGGAAAAATTTGGGGATGTTAAAATCAAGTCATCAAGCTGCATTCTGGATCAGTTGTAAGGGTCGGCTGTTGTGCAGGGGAAGACCTGCTGAGAATAAGAGGCAGTAGTTCAATCTTCAGTTGACCAGGGACTGAACACGCAACTGAGATGGATGGAAATGGCCGGATTTTCCTAATGGTGGTATTGGAGAGGTCGGATTTGACCAATGAAACAATACCCTTGCTCTTTTATTGGCAATGTACACATGCAGCACAACAGGCAATGGAGGTTAGTCTCAGAACTGCCAAATACAGGAAAAACCATCAGATGTAACAAATTACGACCTTGAAAATACACAAAACAAACGTGTCAATGCTACACATGCTGCAAAGATAATCTAACAACACTTTCTTATGCTAACACTCACTCACTCACTTTTAGTAAGCACTTTATCCTGTTCAGGGTCATGGTGGATCCAAAGCGTATGTCAGGGAACACTAGATGTGAGGTGATGCTAGTACATTGCAGCTTACAGTAACAAAGAACACTTAATCTAACAAAACAAATATATTAAATGTCAAGAATAATAAGAATAGCACCACTGTGGAGGATTATGGGTATGCAAAATTAGCACCCGCTGCTACACTGCATGACCAAATAATGTTAGTGGTATGTGAAGAAAATGATAGCTCGTTGTCCAGAATGACAAGGTTGCCTGAATTGTTAGAAAAAGATTTTTGGAATAAATGTTATCATTTATGTGATACATGTGATACACATTTGTCTCTTCCTGACTCTTGATACAGATGTTTCTGAATAATGGACTTTCTCAAAAGAACATTATAATTCTTTTCAAGGACATTTGCTAACAGGTTGCCAAGCTTCCTTGGATGTTCATGAGATACCTGTGGAAAACTGCTGAAGAAATGTCCAACAAGCAACCAAGGAGTTGTTTGCTGACAGGAAAAGGCTACCCTTGGCCGTTTGCAATGTCAAAAAATTGTTCTCATTCTTTGGCCATGTTTTTGAGCTAACTAGCTACTTGCGAGACTACTAGCTAGCTGTCTTAGCTAACCACATCCTCCTCCTTACCATATGTTGTTACACTCTGTCATTTCTATTTACTCAGAACTTTTTGTGTAGACATTTTAGACAGATGTTATCTATGTATGGCTATGTTGGATTGGGAGGAGCAACACAATGGAGTAATAAAAATCAGGATAATAGTATGTATAACATTGGAGTGGTTCAGAGGTGATTTCGATTTTAAATGTTTCTAAAAACAGCTTTAAATTAATGGCATGGACACTAATGAAAAGGATAAAATTAAAGATCTAAAAAACGTAGTTATGAGTCACATCTTCTAGCATGGCTGTGTCTTTCAATGTACAATAACAAGTCTATTTCATTGGTGTTTCACCAACCTTGATTGTTGGATAGATAAAAACTCATATATTTACCTTCTTGAGTGTTGGAACTGAACTTGGACGATGCAAAATCATGTCAAGTGAGTAGACAAGAAATCAAGAACAGATAAGAATGTGTTGGTGAAGAACTCAAACATATTGGTGGGTAACTGGAGTTTTTTCAAATAAATACACAACATATGTAACAAGTTGCATTTTCTTCTTTTTTGGAAACTGACAAATAAAATCATGGATGGAAATGTATCTAGTGTGAAATCAAGTTTCTTTTGCCAGCAGTGGCTGAGAAGAAAGAGACATCCATCAGTGGAAACAATAAAGCACCAAGCCAATCCTCTTCTCCAAAAAAGCCATTGGAGAGAGCAAGAGGTGTGTGAGTGGTATCTTCATGTGAAAAACAGAATGAGAGCGAGGGAACAGGGGAAAAGGGGAGTCTTTGGAAGCACATGGAGGATAAAGTGGGATAAATTGGCTTTTTTGGAGCAGGTCTTTAACACGTTTCTCTCTGTAGGATTCACCAGCTCGTAACAGAGAGCCATTTTACTTAATGTGCCATTAAAACTCCACTTTTCCTCTCCATGTCTCTCCAACTGTGATCCACAGGGACATAAGTGTGGTCTCGGTTTAAGAAGACATTTCAGGAATGCTTGCGGGTTCGTTTTTATGCCTTGGTTGAAGAAGATGGACCGGATTGTCAGATCTAAGTTATTTAAGCTGTGGTTCTAGCGTTCAATTCTACAAGCCAATGATATGTCGACGGTTGTTGCCTTTTTTTTTAGGTTTTAGGTTTTGAAACAGCTGTTGATGTGATGTGTATTGCATCCTTATTTTGTTACTCTGTCTGGTTGTTTCATTCACACTGTTGTCAGCTTTGCGGTTAAAATAAAACAAGGTTCCATTCATCTCTTTTGCACTCCAGATGTCAGGAATGGTGCAAAAGTTTTTGACCTGCTTTGTCATTTGCTACAGTATGTCAAACAATAAATGGCCATTTCCTAAAATTTGGCCATATTTGTGAGACTACTAGCTAGCTGTCTTAGCTAACCACAACCTCAAAAACATAAAAATTCATAGATGGTTTTATTATGCAAAAATGACATCGTGAGTTTGAATCCTGTTGTTACCACAGATGTCCAAAGCTGGAAAGAGTAAAATTTGGGATCTCTGGTTGGGAAGATCACCTTCTGACCTTCTTCTACCCTGTGATGGCAGCTAATTGCTAGCTACTGTTAGCACATGAATACAGAATAGAGTAAATAGTGCACATGAGAAGATGTGCTCACTAGGAAGTAGATAGTAGATCACCGTACAGCTAACATCTGGAAAAGACATAAGTGGCACCAATATCAGAAGTTCCTACCAAGTCTAGCAATCTAGTCTAGTAGTTAGTAAGTTAGACTTGTAGAATTCGCTATTAAAAAAATCTTTTCAATATACGTAGCCAAGAACATCTTTCTTTTGCAGAAGTAGATCATTTGACTGACATGACACATGACCAACCAAAACCCTGTTCCAGAATCCTGTTTCATCAGATTTCAAAATCTTCAATCTCTTCCCGTTGAAGCTCGAAGCAGCTTTAGGTGGGTCTCCGGTTCTCTAAACTCCACTTTCCATCCGCTCAGAATAACACAATAACAAACTTCCCTTTAATTAGTTCTCAGAGCTTTAATTCAGCTGATTGTAATTGTACAGTAGATCCAGTTATTGTATAAGGTGAACCCTGCTTCAGTGGCGCCATCCGTTCCTCAGTGCTACCTGGATAGTCTAAACATTTCCTAAGTTCTCTTTGTAGGCCACCATGAGTGTGAGCCTTAGGAAAGTGGGAACTAGAACTAGTGGGCTTTTTTTTTGAATGGCCATGCCATTGGAAAACCAGCACACTCACACATTATTGTATTTCCATTTGGTTATTATAATTGGATTTTTCAAGTGTGGGTTACTGTCTGTGTGGAGTTTCACATCTTCTCCCTTTGTACATGTGAGTTCCCTTCGGTTCCGTCCCACCTCCCAAAAACATACTGTAGGTGGTTTGGAGACTCTAAAGTGCCCCTAGGTGTTAAAGAGTGTGTCAGTGGGTGTGTGTGGTGCCATGCAATGAACTGGCATCTCATCTAAGGTGAATTTTCCCACCTAACACCCAGTGGTCCTGGGATAGGCTCCGGATTCACCACGACCTTTACTAGGATACAGCGCTAACTGAAAGTAAGTGGCAATGGCAAACATGTTAAACATTTCCTCCCAAGGTGTAGGATATATATTAAGCAGCAAGCGAATAGTCAGTTCTCAAAGTTGATGTGTTGGAAGCAGGAAAAATGGGCAAGCATAAAGATCTGTGCAACTTTGACAAGGGCCAAATTGCGATGGATAGATGACTGGGTCAGAACATCTCCAAAATGGCAGGTGTTGTGTGGTGTTCCTGATATGCAGTCATTAGTACCTACCAAAAGTGGTCCAAGAAGGACAACCGGTGAACCGGTAACAGGATCATGGGCGCCCAAGGCTCACTGATGTGCATAGGGAGCGAAGACTAACCCATCTGGTCCGATCCCACAGAAGAGCTACTGTAGCACAAATTGGTGAAAAAGTTCATGCTGGCTATGATAGAAAGGTGCATCAGAGCTTGATGTATCAGGTTTAATGCAGCGGTAGAAGGGGCTATTGAAAACAATGGCCCAGTAGTACATTTTTATCTATTGGAACTACAAATTTAATGTACTGGTTCTCTCTTTTATGTCATGTTTTAAGGTTTCCACCCTTATATAACACTCTAGGAACAACCTGAATTTTAACATGACTCAGGCAACTGTCGGTTTTTGCAATGTTCTTCCAATTTCTGAACTAAGGATCACAGGATTAAACGACTACAGACCCATCGCTCTGACTTCTGTGGT
>JAOTRR010000033.1:15436361-15448847 GCA_028570945.1 Gogo arcuatus
CACACACACACACACACACACACACACACACACACACACACACACACACGTATTCTTCAACCTGCTCCAGTTTGTCACATGACTAATCAAAAACATGAATAAATCAAGCATGGCCGGTGCAATAGACAGATAAATAAATGAATAAGTAAGTAAAGCTTCATTTTCATTGCATCACTCTTCTTTATGACTGCATCTAAAATTTCCCTGTGCATTCAGTGCAAAGAAAACCGATATAACAAAAGAAGTAGACAGAAAGTAAAAGAGGGGTTTGGTGCATTTTAGCACGACTCAGTAACAGGACAAAAAGAAAGTGCATAGAACCATAAAGGTGGAACAGAAGGCTCAGGAGACAAACAAGTCTCGCACTAGGGCCGGAAATTCTCTCAGTCTAGGACCATGATCAAATAATTATTCTCACTACATCACTTTACTACAGAAGAAGAAGAAGAATCTATTACAATATATACATCAATATATACATCTAATACAATATATTACAATAAAAATATTTAAAAAAACATACCAATTTCATGCAGGTCATATGTAGGTCTCTAAACTCAGAAAATCGGAGCAACTCAAGTGTTTGTAAGGGCTGTGATCATGTTGCCAGATCTTTTCTTTACAACCCCTCAAAATTAGTTTTTTTTTTAATCATATGAGGCACTGCTGAGTGGGTTGATTTTGGTGTGATTTTTTTTTTTAATTTTGTCCTTTTTTATATTGATCATTAATACAATAATTAAAATGTCTCTCTAGCTTAGTGAAATTGCACTATGGCTTTTGGAGACTCCAAACCCAGAGGATAAACGTCTCATTAAAACGCATAAAGTTAATGCGATGAGCTCAATCAGGATAAAGCAAAGCTTTCTCAGTGTAAACGGTTAATCCAGATTTTACTGAATATAACCAGATTTGTCTTTTGTTTGTTTCTGGTTGCTATTTCTGATTCTGAAAAAAACGTAGGATATATATATATATATATATATATCAATTTAATTCCTGGCCCATGAAGGTTAAGTGTGTTTACACGGTGCTTACAGCGCCACCCAGCGGCCAATTAGAATTTTGGGCTTGAAATTTTTAGTTTTTCTCGGATTACAGTATAATCCAGTTGTTTGGAGTATCAGTACAATCTTGTTTATCAATTTGCAGGGAAAACTGTAGCCTATTCCAGTCAATCAATTAATGCAATTTTCAAGAAATATCTCAGAACAGAATGGGAGTAAACTGTAAATGTCCTTGTCACTGCGGTGGTATGATCAGCTATCTTTTGTACCTTGTAATATGTAGTTTCACCTGGAAATGTGGACATAGTGTACCTTTCAGATAATTGAAGGTACATATTAACCTATTAGGGTCAAACTTCAGGGTTACATTACAGTACTGTGTAAAAGTCTTCATGCAAAGAAATGCTGTAGAGAAAAGATGCCTTAAAAATGATGAGACTAAATGTTTCTACATTAAAAGAAATACTGTAAAGATCGGTCAACTGTAATAAATGAAACAAAGTCAATATTTGATGTGAAATATAATAAATAGTAATCTCAGGTAGTGCAGTTTTATAAGGTGTAAGTTTTACTGAACATCTTCCAGAACCAGACTCAGTTCTTCTGGACACTTTGACGGTCACACTTGCTTCTTATTTTTGTAGCAAACCCCAGCAGCCTTCATTATGTTTTTTGTCTGAAAAGTGTCTCTTATGTAATATGCTGCTTTCTTTACTGACAAACCTTTTTCTGTAATTTCATTATGTGCTGGAAAACTAAAGTTTGGAATTTAAAATGTTTTTGTACTGATTCGATAATGTAGCAGTCATAAAATAAAAGTCTATTAAAAAAAACGTTTGTACTAAAAAAAAAATAGGGTGCCTAAAACTTTTAATTTTTCATAATGTGACTATTTCATGACTCATTATGTACCTAAAATGAATTTCAAAAGGTATACTATGTTCACATTCCCAGGTAAAATGTACAAATAAACTCACTATATCATTATAACTATATATGTGGTTTATACTTCAGATAGATAGATAGATAGATAGATAGATAGATAGATAGATAGATAATTTTGATTATGGTGGAAACAGCTGTTTGAACAGGAGCAGTGACAGAAATGATCTTAGTCTTGATTGCCATCTAGTGGACACTAAAGAAAGTGCAACAAGAAGTGTAGACAACTGAGCTCGACGATTTTCTAAACCATGTTATTGTTGTTATTGCGTTAAAAAATGAATTATAGTATAATTACCCAGACCAACATCTTACTATGTAATCATTTTCACTCAGCCTACTGTGTTCATACAATATTCAAACACGTTGATGATGAATTTGGGTAAGATTTATTTAAAATTCTGCTATTTAAAATGTGTTTTATCGATGCCATTAATAACTATGCAGCAAATAAATATTGTTTAAAACATGCAACTGTGACTGAAATTCAAAGCAGTGAAATTGTGTCCCAAATGACCAAACATGTCATTAGGAATGGCTTTCAATTTATTTCGGAATAAATCCTGCTACTTCTGATATAACATGATATAAGCACTTTTCGTTCATATGTAGATAGTTAACACCACACCTGGAGGATTTCAGAAATGTGGTATTTGTTTTATAGATTTATAGCAATTTTAAAAAATTTAAAAAAAAAAAACCTTAGACAATTTGGAAATTCAAAAAGTGTCCCAATATATCTGAATTCACCCTCCACACCCGTTACTGGACTGTCCACATGGTGTCACAGCTTTACTGCCAACATGGCCCTGGTCAGCACCTCTCCATAAAGGGGACAAAGGTGTGTTAAGATACACAAACGTGGTCGTGTAGACTACAGCTTCCCAGCCCTGGTCCTGGAGAACACTCCGTGCTGCACATTTTAGTGTTTCCTGTTCCAACAGACCTGATAGGGATGTTAATGAGCTGATTAGTTGAACCAGGTGTGTTAAGCACCTTTTTACATACGAAACCCGTTAATGTATCAGGTAAAAACAAAGAATAGGGCAGGGGATAGGTAACAAATGTTCATTCCCACTCAGTTTTCTATAACGGTAAAGTAACGGGTGTCGTGTATTCCCACCTGACTGTATTTAACAGGATGCTACGGAGAACAAACCTCCACAAGACGTGTAAAAGACATGTATAATTCATTCCAATTTCGTCTGCCAATGTTTTCTTTCCTTGTTGCTTTGAATTTGCTGCCGGATGCTTTACAGCGAGGTGGTATGAGTATTCGGATTATGTAGGTGTCGGTAGTTCCATCGCAATATCACTGCATCATCATTTACGCCACCGCCAGCAGCGTCACGACCGGTCACAGCAGGTCAATCCACTGGAGCCGTGGCAAAAAATGATCATTAATGTTACTAGGTCACCAGGGGATAGTTTAACATTTTGACTTTATTGTTTTTCTCCCATTTCTACACGATATCATTACAGCATAATAGAGATAAATAAATGCTTTACAGTGTGAGTGTGAATGGGGTAAGAGAGCAGGACAGGGGTTTCTCCAGGACCAGGGTTGGGAACTTGCTAGGCTATTTATGGAGTCCACAGTAAAGCCACAAATGACTGACTCAAATGTTTCCTCGGATGAATCTTACGCAGTGTCTGTGGGCCGACGTTTCTTTATTTCCCCACTCACAACTTTATTTCCTACATGCAATTAGTTCCTATGTACTGCTTGGCTCAAAAAAAAAAAAAAAAAAAAGGGAAACAAAATCATAACCATGGTTTTATCTCATCCTGTCATATGCAACCTCTCATTAAATGTGTATAGAGGCTTTATGGAGAAAAATAAAGCTTGGAAAGAAGTTGCAGAGATCGTTGGTGTCTCTGGAGAGTGTTTGTAGCTGGTACAGTTAGTTTCCACTGCTAACGTGCTAATGGCTAATACAAAGCCTGGCACATGACATGTAAATCAAGCAAGCAATTTTAACACTGATTAGTCTGTTTAATTTGAGCTTAAGTGGTTAGATAAATATGTAGATATAAATATATAGGTATATGGTGGTGTACTTAGCTTGTACAGGTAGCTTGCTCTGCTAATCTGCTAAAGCTAATACAAAGCCTTGTACATATACATCAAGCAACCAATTTTCCATTTTTTAAAAACTATTAGAAAACATTTCAAACAAAAAGTAAATTGTATACTATAGTACATCGTGTACTGTAGGCCATACATTTTGGCTTCTACCCCTTTCTCATCGGAAGTAAAAACGCTGGATGGATGGTATACGCCCACAAGCGACAACAGTAGTGCTCGCTTCACGCCCACAAACAACAAACTATAAGTGGCACAAGCAATTTCTCACTCATTAGTGTGAACGCAGGGTAGTTCAAGTTTTTTGCCACACGACATTCGTGTCTGTTAACTATTCATAAATTTATAAGTCTGTTAGAAGTATATTTTTTGCTAATTATTTAATCACGCAGTAAAGAACTACTGTATGTAGCTGTATAGTTTTTGCACCAGATGAAGCGCTTTCTTTGCTAAATCGTTCTCAAAGCGTGTGCATAAACGTTGAGCAGCGCATGACGCACCAGAACATAAATCACATAAAGGACAGATGATACGCTCAGGTCTTTGAGCTTAATCCTTGTACCAGGAAGGAAATCATTTTTCAAGCAAGTGGAGTCTCTTTTGTGTTTAGTTAAAAATCTTCAATACGTGTACTGGTAACACTGTTATGACACCATCATCTTGACATCTGATATGCTAGCTAGCTGGCTTAGCATCATCAACTATTATCCTAAATCACACCACACAGGAATAACATTAGCCTGTTTTGTTTTCACCTGATACAAAGCAAACACGTCATTCAAAATGTATTCCACATGAGGAAAATTACTTTCATACCTCAAATTCTGACTTTTGATGATACGTACTTCAGAGTTGTGATTCATTTGTTCTTTTGCAGGTATAGGCAGGTGATGCTACAGAGCATGTGCAGAGTAGGCTATGTGTCTCCACTGTAGTGTTGCTGAGTAGGAGTGACTGCTGGTGTTAAAACTGACCCCGCTCTCCCCTAACGACTTAACGTGGTCCGCTTCAAACTTTCCGCCGTCGTCATGGTTGTTGTCATGAACTGCGTCTCAAAACTTTGAAAACTTTGATTTTTTTTTTTTTTTTGATTTGGGAAAAAGAAAACTAGAGTTGACCTTACATTAAAAAGTATTTACTAATCTAGGAAATCAGAAGTTTGGTGTAGAAAACAGACCTTTCGGTAGGTTTGAAGACAACATGAGAAGTTTTTTTTAAAGTAAGTTCAGGTGTAGGTCACTGCTCCTCCTGGAGATCTTCTTTCCTCCTCTTCAACCCTGATTGAATGCGTCTTACCAGTTGATCAGTCCACTCCGTTAGTTGGATCAGGTGTGTTAGATCTGGCCTGGGACTGAATCTTGCAGGTTCAGGTCCTGCTCTCCACCAGGAACAGGTTCAGTGACCACTGATGTACATTAATATAGTTCCTCTACAATTATGTTCCTCTACTTGAGGAAAAGCACCAGTTTAGTATGTTCTTAGTGTGAACCTTATTCAAGTAAGTCAATTAAAGTTCATTATTGACTCTTTAAGATGCATGCATTTATTTAATGAGCAACAGCAATTATTGTGATTTAATTTCAACAAATCTGACAAGGGTTTTTATTTACCTTGTCAATGCTGAACGCTTTCTAACTGTCACTAAGCTAAAAGAAACTGCTCATTTTAGCCTTTATTGTGAAACTTTTACCTCTTACATTATGCTATTAGCAGTCTAGTAGCCTAATCATTAGCTGGTCTAATTAATTAGTCTCTTTGATCTTAGTCACGATCATATTAAACAAGTGTTAACAAACTCTAAAACTAATACATTTACAACAACAAGCTGATCACACATGAGCTGCCTCATAATAAAGTCCAAACTGGGAAGAAAAAGAAAAAAACCTGCCCTGCTTTCTGTAATTATGTTATGTATAAAAGCCCAAGATACTGAACCAGGTTTATTAGTAGCCTAAAGCAAAAGGCTGACTGAAGATAGCATTCACACTTACATCCTTAATAAACTAATTCATTGTGTAATCTACATTAATCACTGTACTATTTTTATGAAAAATGTCATTGTTCAGTGGTTAAAGCTATGCATAAATAAATAAATAAATAAATAAATAAATAAATAGAAAAAAAAAAGCAAGCTTGACCGGTTGTCAAAACACAGGCTACATAATGAACAAAATATTTTCTAAATAAATAAATAAATAAACAAACAAACAAACAACACCAGTGAGGTCATTAGGAAATCAACCAGCTGGTAAAGATGGTCCACCAGTTTGACCAGCTCCACCTGTGTGTTGGTAACTGGTCAGAGCCAGACTAAGACTGGATTTTGCAGAAGGAGCGCTATACTGATGGATATGAGTTCAAATCCCATGAGTCACTGCTTGTGTTGAACCCCGTCTCAACTCTTAAGACGCAAAATGAATAAAATGAAATAATGCAATATGTTTCAAAAACAGAAAGACTAATAAATCATTATATTTAAATACTTTTTATGACTTAAATTAATTGAATCTCATTTTGGCTTAAAAGTGAACTCCTCCTACTATTACTACTAAATAATAATAATAATAATAATAATAATAATAATAATAATACCAAGCGACAGAAGAATCTGGAAAACATCCTCCATGACAAGAAGAAGAAAAAACCCCAGAAGGCTTTACAAAAACCGTTTATTATTTACTATTTACATCTTATGCTTTAAAAATTAAGAAGTAAACAAACGTGTACAATCAGTGTTCCGTGTTACAGCCAAAATGCAACACAAGTCAGACATTAGATCCGCATGGGTTTATTAGCTTAGCAGGCTACACACCACAATTAGCTAATGCTCAAAAATGAAAGTGTAGATTTTTAAATTAAATCCAATAAACACATTAAGCAGCATACAACCTCTGTATAAATATTAAAGAAATATTAGAGACTGAGTAGCAAGACTTGCTGATGTAGCTGGTGTCGTTTTCTGAGGGTTTGGCCACTACATCAAAAAGTTATATTTTACCTTGTGGTTGAAATTAGCATATTGCTAATAACATGTATAAGGAAACAAAGTGAAAGCAGCCACACTCTCAGAAAGTAAGGGTACTGAACTGTACCTGTCCTTGTTGCTGGGGTGGTACCTTCAAGGGTGTATCTATTATCTAGAAAGATGCCTGCTTTTAAAGCTTTTCTAAAAAAAAAAAAATCCTTAATCATTTTTAAAGGTGCACTATATCCGCATTTCCAGGTGCAAGGTAAGCCTGCATATTAAAGGTTAAAAGGCCTACTCTTGAGGGTACCACCCCAGCACCAAGGAAAAGTACACTTGTAGTTTTTTTGTCTTGTTATAGTGTTAAATGTGTTATTTGTTAACAATATCCACTCAGCCCCAGATCCCAATGTTTTATTTTTCAGCATCCAATTTTAGAAAATGGGCCTAAAATAACAGTTAGCGACACAATTCAATTTTAAAATAACTTTTTGTGCATCACATGTAGCGCTCGAGCCCGGACGCGAAGTTAGCCTGTCTCATATACGAATTATTGTACGAGTTCAGATTCGTTCCCGTGAGTCCCAGAAGCTGTTCGTTGTGCTCGGCGCACGAGCCGGGCCGCGACATCCTGCTTCCGGTGCAGTAGCCACCGGGAGAGAAACCGGGCGGCGTCGCAGAGGTGAGGTGCGGAGGAGAGGCTGAGGATGAGAAACCAGGCGCCATGGAGCCAGTGGAGCTGCTATTTCTGCTCAGCAAGTTCGTGTGGTTAAGAGACTGAGTCTGGAAGCTGGTTGGGTCAGTGGCGGGTAACGCCGAGCAGCTCGCGCTCATCGAGGTCGAGGTCAGGTCTCCGGAACCGAGCCCGGCGTGAAGTTCGGCTCCGGGGCCGCTACATGGCGCGACGGACTGCTGGCTGATGATATTGTCGATGCTGAACATCCGGCCTTGTCCTTGAAGCTGAGCATGAGCGACCCCTGCCGACGGCTGATAGGGATGCAGCACGGACCCGTGAGGAGAGGCGGGTAACGGAGAGCCGCTGTAGCCCGAGGTCACGGCCGGGTACAAGGCGTTGGGATACGGCTGCCGCGCCACGGGGCTCGGGGTGAACGTGAACGCGCCCGCGCTCTGAGCGTACGCTGGATACGTGCTGACGTCCGCGCGCTTGAAGCGCTTCCTCCGGCGCAGAAAGCTGCCGTTGTCGAACATGTCCTCAGCGGCGGGGTCGAGCGTCCAGTAGTTGCCCTTGCCGGGCCTCCCGGGCTCCCGTGGGATCTTCACGAAGCAGTCGTTGAGCGTTAGATTGTGCCGGATGGAGTTCTGCCACTTGCGCGAGTTCTCGCGGTAAAACGGAAAGCGCTCCGTGATGAAGCGGTAAATGCCGCCCAGCGTGAGCTTCCTCTCCGCTGAGTTGGCGATGGCCATGGCTATGAGTGCGATGTAGCTGTACGGAGGTTTCCCACGCTGCACGGGCCTTTTCCTCCGCCGGCCGCCGACCGCTTGACCCACCGAAACCACTTCCTCCACCTCCGCCCGCGGGCTGCCTTCTCCTGGTTCCGGTTTCACAGGAACAGCGTCCTTAACTCCTGACTGATGAAGATGATGAAGATGATGATGATGATGATGGACCAGTGACGGTGAGTCCAAGCTCACCTGCGGAGACACAGCTGCCGCCGCCGCCGGGCTCGTGGGCTGTGACTCCGCCGGTGACATGCTGCACGAGAAGTAGGAGAAACTTGCCAGATTCATAAAAGAGATGTTTTGTGATGCAGATTTAAAAATGAGATGCTCACTTTACTGCCTCTGCCTTCTCTGTGCGCGTGAGTCGGTGTTTTGTTTCGCCAGGTGTGTGACTTTATAAGGTGGGCGGAGTGACGTCACGAACTGTCCAGCGCACGAGCTACTCCTCTCTCCAGTGTCTTGGGGATGTGTTGGTATTTATTCTGATTATTTTACGGGGTTTATTTATCTATTTATTATATTTGGCTTTGTTTGTCACACTGTGCATGTTTGACATCCAGACCAAACTCATCCAAATAACTTTAATATAAACAGCTATTTATTTAATCACCTAAAGTCAGTATAATGACAGCCAATAACTATTAATGACTGATGTACAGATATTAAGCGTTCTTCAGTTTGCTCCTCTGAGAGTAGAACCGTTCTAGGAAGCTGAGAACTTCTGAAGAACCCTTTTTTAATAACTGAGTAATTAATAACTAAAACACTGACTACCTCTAGGCTACTACTTAGAACTACTGTACTATTATATTATAAATTAATCATAAATATACTATAAACAGCTTTTTCCCTTTTATAAATGTAAATTTTTCCCAAAAATAATATTGTGTCCAAATAAATTAATGATAGCCAAATATCTTTAAGGGGGGGGGGACTCATATGAGCCAACTTTATTTTTTAACCAGGAATAGAAATAGTATCTCAGAAGATTTATAGAGATTTTAGTGAATTTTCTGCACTGGTCATTATTAGGTAGCGAGCATGCAGAATATACATCTTACCTGAGATCTTGACTTTAGATAAGGCCTTGGGTCCGAATGGCTCGGGGCCGTGAAGCTAAGACTTCCGCTGAGCAGGGACGGTCAAAATGGTAGGATTAAAAGGAGATGATTGGAGAAGGAAACAGTTTAAGAAAAGGATTGTATTGTGTTGTTGGCCAGTGCAAATACAGTGCCATGTTAGTATGTTATGTTTACAGTTACAGCATCTTATTAATATATCGTTATACCTGTTTGCACAACCTGCTACATCCGGCACATGTGCACTGTATGTAGTCCTGTGTAGGTCTGTGTAGTCTCATGTTTTAATGTAGCACCATGGTCCTAGAGGAATGTTGTTTCGTTTGACTGTGTACCGTATCAGCTGTATATGATTGAAATGACAATAAAGCCATTTGACTTCACTTCACTTGACCATACCTACAGAGAACGACTGTCCACTCAGTGAAAAGAAATAGATTATTTTTATTAAAAAATAACATTAAAATAATCACTGCAAACAAGTTTTCTGACATTAGACAGAAACTGAGGTTTGAATATTAGATAAAATCTGTATAAACATATCTCGGAAACATTGCGATGTCTATTTTTCATCACTTTCTCCATCACTTTGTCCCTCACACACTCTGTTTCTCGTAGTTTGTTCTGGCTGCAGCTGTGGATCCGGGCTAGAAACAACACCGAGAGAGGTTATAACCTACCGCCGAACCCGACGTTCAATCCACCAATTGAAAAATAATAACAAGCTTCTAAAAACAGCAATTGAACTGTCAAAGCTTTACAGCCAGAAAAGTAAATACGACCAATTCTTTTTCAGACTGATACTCGAATGGGAGGTGTTTATAATCTAGTGTCATTGAGCCACTGTGATTTTATTCTTTATCATTTAAAGGGGTGGTTTGGCATAAATTATTTACAATTTACTTTTTTTTTCCTCCTTACTCAAACGTAGTCTGTCAGCCAAGACATGTTAGGTGTTGGATATTTTCTTCTTCTTCTTCATTATTATTATTATTATTATTATTAGTATTATTATTATTATTATACAGGAGCTACAACAAGCAATTACTTTCTCACCTGGAACAACATTTGAAGGCAAAAAGTTGAAATTTAATCATAACCTACAAGTTTTATTTATACAGCGTCTCTCTAACACTCAAAAAAAATCTTAACATGACATGACGGAGTTGAAGAGCAATAACAGTACAATGGTGATTGTAGAGAACTGTAAGAAAAGAGTGGATTTGAGGATTTGAAAAATGATGTTATAAGAAAACTTGGTCAATTAGATTCTTTTAAATAAGTAAATAATAAACCACGACAGGGTGTACTGTTATAGAGAAATAATCAACGATGGCGTGGTGTGATGAAGCCAAAGCAAGATGGAAAAAGTTGATTATTTTCCCATAACAGCACATACGGAAGTGCTTTGTTCCTTTTATACCACAGCAATTTGCAAACAATTACATTTTTAACTCATTAAAGAAAGAATAGTGATACATTTTGTCAGTTTATAGTTACATTTAATGTTGTGGAAGATCAAAAACCAGTTAGTTTCTGTTCTCATTTCAGTTATAGCAGCTACTTTTTTCTCTCTCTTGAAGTTAATAAGTTAATAAAAAATACAGCTTGTCACATAACTGAGAAACCAGAAAGATATCTATTTAACATGATATTATAATAAATCATTTATAATAAATGAAATGACATGGTCATAAGTTGGTGAGAGAGAGAGAGAGAGAGAGAGAGAGAGAGAGAGAGAGAGAGAGAGAGAGAAGTATTCGATGAGTTCAGAGGTGGGTGGAGGTGGGAGGAGGTGGGCTGTGGATGCACAGACAGCAGTGTTCATGTTCAAAGCAAAGGTTAAACCAACAAGACTCAGCATCCAGCCTTTCTCCGTCACCGCTGTGAAAGAAACGGTGCGATGAATCAAACCGGAGTCATAACCCATAACCTGCCTGCCACTTCCCAACATGTCCACTTCCACACAAAGCCCCCGGAGCCCCCCGGCACAGATGTGTTAAATCCACTGAGCTGACAGCTAACGGCTAACACTTTCAGACAGGCGTGGGATCAGGGAGGGGGCTCGCTATCTGAGCAGGATCTGCCCCATGAGCTGCCAGGTCAGGCGGGACAAACACAAGCTACAGCCAGGAAACTACACCGACCCCCTACACCCCAACACCCCCCTCCCTCATCCCAACAGCCCCCAGGGCTCAAGGACTGGTGGTAATCTGTGTAATACTCTACTTACGGCTATGCTCTCGACCTCACCTGTATGAAATCTACAGCACGGCTCTCATTCGAGAATTCAGACAAATGTTGGTGAATTTGAGAGTTTGTACTTACACACCACACTCCAGAAATTTGGTATTTTTATTAACGACTGTGTTGGTCATTTGTACGATATGATGGCAACAACACAGAAAGAAAGAAAGACAGAAAGAAAGACAGAAAGAAAGACAGAAAGAAAGTATGGCCAGTTGTTTTCTCTTAGAGAATGTCAAGATAGAAAGAAAGAACAATTTAAATAAAACAAACAAAAAGACAGCCGTTTTATCAGACAGAAAAGAACCGTTAAGAAAAGGGAAGAAATAAAAAAAATAAACAAACAACAAAGTGTGTGCACTTAGTTGTACCAAGAAAGACCAGATGTTTTCTCTCAGAGAATCCAGAACAAGAAAGGGGGAAACAAACAAACAAACAAACAAACAAACAAACAAGCAAAAAGTAAAGAGCATAAATAAGAAACAAATTTAAAAAAAGAGTGTATTTCCAGAACAAGTAAAGAAAGATCAGCTGTTTTCACTCAGACAATGCAGAAAAATAAACAAATAAATAAAACCCCAAATCAGACAAAGTTGGGACAGTATGGAAAATGCAAATAAAAAAAGAAAACAGTGGTTTCTAACTTTACTTTGACTTGTATTTCATTGCAGACAGAATGAACCCAAGATATTTCATGTT